>OZ012735.1:256239923-256337423 GCA_963859935.3 Lathyrus sativus | reverse complement strand
AGTCACACATCCAAAATCAACCACAAGATCTTTTCAAGGGATTAATCCTCTCCATTGGATCACCTTACATCACAAGGAAGATATATGAACTAAAACAAGAGCCATCGGAGCAAGTTCACTCGTGAATTTTCAAGCTAAAAAACTCAAATTGGATTTTTTCAATTCCCACTAACAGGCCATAATTCGGCCTCCAATTGAGCTCAGGTCCATTACATATAACCTCCAGATGAATTACAAGTGCTGAGGGGTGAAGATTGATCAAGTTTGAACAGAATTCAGTTGAGATTTTTGAAGGAGAAAGTGAAATCGTGATTTTGCAATTCAAGCTATTTCAAGCCAATTGAAGGTTACCATTAGCTCCATTGAAGATCAGTGAAGCTTTCTGGAATGTTTCCCATGAGTTTCATCTGCAATTCAAGACCCAACGGTGGAGCTCCGTTAGGTAAATTCTCTTTCAATAATTCTCCATGTTCAAGCATCCATTCAATGTCATTTTTTATGCATATTGAAGCCCTACATAGACCATTTATGGATTGATTTGGTGTTCATGCTTGATGATTCTTGGATTATGCTCAGATCTTGATTGATTCGTTTTGCACTATTCTTGAGTGATAAATTAAAATGGACATTGGAATCATGACCTAGGCAATGAGAGGATTAGATTGGTATTAAAAAAGAAGCGTTTTGATATAGTTTAAGGTCACCAACTCCGGCCAGGTTCGTCGGAGAAGATGACCGGAGTTTCAGAACCACCGTCTAGTTCTTTGACTCTGTCGCATACGTGTACATGCCATGTCACCTTTGAATCTTTGACTAATACATGATGAACGACTGTGATTTCGTTTGGAGAGTCCTTTGACTTGTGTTGACTGCCACATAATAAATGAAACGGTGAGTTTCACTCACTCTGAATTAGTTTTGGATCCTGGGCCACAATTAATATCCACACCCATTCTCACAAGCCCAATGGAAATGAACTGAACCTTATTGCTATTTGGCACGCGTTCTTGGTTATTTTCTTTTCTTTTATTCTTTTTTACATTTTATTTTCTGTTTGATTTTAATGCAATTAAAATACCTTAAATCACCTAAAAATCTTGGAAAAAATATTTTGTCACACTTTAGGATGTTATTTGATTTTAGGATTTTTTTCATTTAATTCTTTAAGCCATTTTCCAATTAAATTTGATTTTTCACATTTGAGGTATTTTAGTTGGATTAAAAATGCATCTTCCATGATTTTGATTTTATTTCTTGATGAATTTTCCATGTTAATGGCTGATTTTTCTTTATCATATTGTTGACATGTTAGATGATTTTGTAGACCATTTTACCCCTGGTTTTATTGACATTTGATTAGGGTTTTAGGTTAGTCTTTATGACCCTTGATTCACCCTTGCATTTAGGGTATCCCCTTGGATTTCACTTCTGTTTGCATAGTTTTGTTTGGACTTAGTCTCCGTAATTTTGACCCCTGGTTCCTAACACCTTAGGGGTCATCTAGGATTTTATTTGACATTTGTTTGGATATGTTTTCTATTTTTGGTGTAATTTCCATTTTAGGCTGTCCTTGTTTGATGTTTACCCTAGTTAGTGAACTAGTTTGCTTTCTAAATGGTTTGTGTGCATTAATTGAACTTATAATTCTTGTGGATTCATGTTATAGACATATTGAGGTGTTTGTAAGTTGGATTATAGGTCCAAATTTGGTTTATAACTTGTTCAAGTTTGTGCATCTTTTAGACCTTTATTTTAGGGTTTCACTTGTGAGGTATGTGAATGTTTCCCATCTTTTGACATGATTAGCTTGCATTTTCTTTTGGTGAATATGCTTTTGCTTTTGAGCACACTCTCTTTTCATCTCTATTTTTGTCCAAGGACTTTTGGACACCATTTGAGTTTGCTTAGTCCCTCCTGTGGAGGTACTTGAAGCATGACTTGAATGGTGGACCATGAGGACAATTTTGGTTCATCCTTTTGCACAAATCATGATGATACCTTGTTGAATGATATTTTGAGTATCTTGCTGGTTTCATACCATCTCTTAGCTCCCCTTTGCTTTAGGTCTCTTTCTCTTTTCATTTGAGTTGCTTTAGGGCTCATGATTGAGGTTTGAATGTTGCTTTCTCTTTTTCTTTCTTTCGTTATTAAAGGTTGAGATGTGCTTGTGGAGGTGTTTACCCCACACTTTTTCCTCCCTTTTCTTGTGTGTTATTTTATCTTTTTCATTTCTATGTGCATTAATAAAGGTTGAGATGTGCTTGTGGAGGTGTTTACCCCACACTTTTTCCTCCCTTTGCTTGTGTGTTGCTTTGCACATGCATTCATTCTTCTTTCATGTCTTATTTCATGTTCTCTCCTTATCTTTTCATTACCATGCTCCTTAGCATTTCTAATCTCCTTGTTTAAGGATGATTATGATAGAATCTAGGATTCAAACCATGTATGATAACATTAGGTAGTATCCCTCTAACCTCAACCATAGGTCCATTTTGCATGACAACTACTAGGTTTGAACTAGTTTCCCTTTAGTTTGTCCTCTCTCTTTCTCATCTCAAAACAACTCTGAAACATATAATAAAGGCTAATGAGTGTTGTGTGTTACGAGCCTTAAGTACTTGGGAAATGATTATTGGGTGGTTGCCTCTCAATTGTCTAGAGTGTTAGCGTATGTCCTTTGGACGATATGCGACGCATTCGCTCCTAGGTCATTGTCTTTAGTGCAACATGAATTACAAACAATAACCAATTCATTTCTTCTCCTTAAAAGACTTCAAAAAACAAAAAATCAAACTTGTTTTTGTCCTTTGGGACCCCTTAATAATGGAAAACCTTTTCATAAATAAGAGTTTTGTTAACTCTTAGTTCTACCGTAAACAGGTAACGCCTAAGTCTCCAATGGTCGAGCTGCATACACCTAACTGCTAGAACTATTTGTTAACCTTACTCTGGTAAAAACATTTGAACCAACCAGTGTTCTTCTTTGCCCGAACTACGTTTGCTCTGATTTCTCATACCATATGAGGATACGTAGGCACAAGACGGTGATGTCTTGGTGCGCAACCTTTCCCCACTTTCACCCGTAGTTTTCCGAACTACGTTGACTCTGATTTTTCGTACCAGGCGGGAATACGTAGGCTGGAGAGCGGCGATGCTATGTCGAGTCCTTTTTCTTTTCTTTTGTCCCAGACCTTTAGCGTAGATAGTTTCAATCACCCTTTTAGATAGATAAAAAGCGTGGATTCCGTCGAGTACGACGGACGTGAGGGGTGCTAATACCTTTCCCTTGCGTAACCGACTCCCAAACCCGAGATTTGGTTGCGATGACCAATCTTATCCCTTTTTCGCTAGGTTTTCCCTGATCGTTTCCTTTCCCTCCTATGGGATAAATAACGAATGGTGGCGACTCTTCTGTCATTTCCGACACCTCTTTTTCGCAGTAGCGACACTGATCCCCTAACTAGAGACTTAGGCCCATTGTATTCAAAAACCATGTTGAGAGCATATTGATTTCTTTGATGTACATCGTTAGTGGGAGTTTGTTCTTTATGTATTTTTTTTTTCATGTTATATTTTATTTTGGACACTTTAAGTGTTGGATTATCAAGTACTTTCTATTCTGATAAATTGATATTACAATGAATATTGCTATTATTATTTGTCATTGTTTATATGTCAATTTTTAAAACTGGGACCATCGTGCCTATGGTTGACACTAGTTCGGAGTTCGAGGTATGTGTATAATTTTGAGCTCGGTATCTTTGGGACCATTGTATCGGTGGTCGATGACATATTGGAGTTAAGGTATGATTTTAAGTTCGGTGTTGTCAGGACCACTGTGCCGGTAGTCGATGCCATATTGGAGCTGAGGCATTATGGTTTGTAAAACCATGCAATTTATTTGGCTTTAATGCATTTGAGAGAAATTGTTAGGGACTTATAAAGAAAATAACAGTTTCCTGTTGGATCACATTAGCATGCTATTTTCTTGCCACACTCTACACTGATGACTAGTTGATAGAGTTTGTAGTATTTGTAACCACAGAAGGTTTTATGTCAATGAACGATATAATAATCTTCGTGATTCAATACTGCTTGACTTTTGTTGGATGAAATTATATTCAGATACTGCATCTGGAATCATGCATTTTCTTAAAATGCGGCCACATTTTAAGAAATTAGTCATTAACCCGAGAGTCATTTTCAAAATATATTTTAAAATAAAAATCATACAATTGATTTTGCCTAAGTGGGAGAATATTAGATTTATCTAACTTTTATGGGCTATAATCAATTGTTGTTTAGTTTATGAAAAACGAGTTAATCGTGATTCTGATAGGGGTGCATATATAAGCTTTTTTATTGGTTACGTGATCTCTTTTAACTAAAGGGTGAGTATCTGAAACCTAATTGGTGTGGGAAAAAGTGTGGGCTTTAACCTTGGACCCATAATGGGTAGGGACTAGGGTTATATATATTATATGGCTAAGTCCCTTTTGTAATCACAAGAATCCGAAATATAACTGACGGCTCCACAACTTTCCCCATTGAGAGTTGTGATGTGAACGGAGTATGAGATTCAGAGGAAGATCATTCATTCATTCTTTCGGAATTTCGAATCATGACTTTAACAAGTAAGTATTAATATTCTAATTTCATATAATTGATCAATGAATATTTCCGCTTACGATTCATACCTTCTAAAGTGAGTTACTTAATTCCTGTTCATTTCCTAAGTTCATAATGATAAGTAAGCACACTATTTCACCTCTTTGTGATTGTCTGATGGTACTAGGCCCAACTTATTGATTCTAGTCTTCCCTAAATATTGCAAAGAAAAAGAAAACAAGGTAAAGCATAATATGATAATGAACATTTATAATTGCTCAAAAAATGTAGAGATGTAGAAAAATAGATACCGATGGATAGTCCAAGATATCAATTATACTTGCACAAATGTTGCACTTTTAATTTTAGTTCTTGATCTTTGCCTTAAGTATCGAAGTTGTTTTCATGCATACAATAGAATATAACTGTTAGTGAATCAAATTAATACTAACAAAGATTATACACTATAACATAAAGTACATCTTACCTCAGGCAGTAAGTGGATTGTACCTCAGTTACTTAGGCGAGGTAACAAAGAACGACATAAAGAGTTTCCATTTTATCTCTCGATTATTTTAAAACTGAGGGGTAAAGCGTTGAACCTGTAGTGAGTTTCATCCACAACAACTACATATTTTTTTAAAGCGTCACTTTATCTCTAAATTATTTCTATAGCCGAGGGGATATATGATTCACTTACTCAAAGAGTAAGTTTTTATAACTTACTCCACAATCATAGGCCTTTAAATTAGATTTAATTGAATGGTTATAATAGTAAAAATGCTAATTTAACCACTAGATTATATTCAATTTAAAGGCTATGATGTGGAATAAGTTTTAAAAACTTACTCTTGGAGTAAGTTATATATATATATATATATATATAATATATATATATATATATATATATATATATATATATATATATTATATATATATATATATATATATATATATATATAATATATATATATATATATATATATATAGTTAAAAAGTTACTTATTTAATATTTTTTATCGTTTCTGTCTATAAGTATAAATGTTTGACAAATTGTGAATTCGAATAATTTTCATCACTATAAATCTAGGTGGCAAATACTGGTATCTCACTCCATTTAAACTTTGTGGAAGAACAAATGTTAGGTATTGCATGCATTTGTTTCTGATATAAAATAAAAATATATATTAGATAAATAAAATACATTTGCAATTACATGATCATAAATTATGTTAGAAAATCAACTTTTAATAAGATTTTTTTTCGTGCTTTTGCAATCCATCACAGAGATCTTTGGAAAAGTAAATACACTTTCACTAACAACATATTAAATAAAATCTATTTTTTTTTCTCTTGCAATCTATCACACTGATACTTTTACTTTGTAAAATCTCATGGCGCTCTGATTAAACATAGAGGGTTTCACAATAATGTTAGGGTTAAACAACGTAAAACCCTATATATACATTGGTGGTGTTCATGTTCTGATTGGACACAGAGGGTTTCTTATGGATTGATGTGTTGGCAATATCTTGAGTGATGTTACTTTATAAATGGACGAAAACATATATTGATACAAAACTGAATTATTTTTTCCTCGACTTTGTAAGAAACCAAGGTCTAATATTATTATTATTTTAAATAAAAAATAACCCTAAAATACGGACGTATACCCTTGGTTACTAAATAAACCTAAGTAATATAAGTAACCTTTTATATTAATAAAACATGAAATATATCCAAAATATAAATGTTTTCTTTTACAAATTACACATTAGCAAGAGGTACAACAACAACAATAACAACAACAACCACAACAATAATACATTATGTGAGATGGATAGAAAGAGCAGATAAAATGATTTGTTAAACATGGGTGTTAGAAGAACAACAACACATAAACAAACAATTTTCATGTCCGGATATTCATCCCAAAGAATGATGTTTACAAGTATGGAGAGGTTGTATATATGAGTTAGGTTTAGGAAAAAACTTAGTGAACGAATCATGTTATAGTTAAATCTGTGTAGTATACCCCTTGGTTATTAAGGAAAAATATATGTCTAGAGTTTTACAAAACAAGAGTGGATCATTAAGAACAAAATTATTCATCATATATTAATCATCATTTGTTCACATACAAGGCATATCAAAAGAAATACATAAAGCTAAGGTAGACTACCTCTACATTTGATACAAGAGAAATTAGCTACCCATAACCATGGTAGTTTGCTTTACAAGTAAAGAGAGAAGATGAATGAGAATCCATGTCAAAGAATCAAACTCGGATGTGAATCCAACTTCTATTTGCAAAATATCCTTTATGGTGAAGAAATGCTGAAAATATAAGTCTCTATGTGAAAAATGGTTTATGATCCTAAAAAGTGTGAAAAGTACTTATATAGTACAATTAGAATCTGCCAAGTTCACCCAACGAACTCTACTTTATGGAACATGAAGTGCCTCTGAATAATTAAACCGTCCCTGAGGAAATATCGGAGTTTGCATAGCGAACTATTCTACGCCATACGAGCTACTTCGCTACAAGTTCACACAACAAACTTATGACCCTTTAGTTACTGCCTCAAGACTTGGGAGGTTCGCTGGTCCTTCGCTGCAACCTCGCCTCACGAACATTCGCTTCAAGTTCGCCCAACGAACTTAGTGCTCTTTTCTTTCTGCCTCTAAATTGAGAGGGTTCGCTGGGGCTTTGCTGACACTTCGCCCAACGAACAATCGGTTGTTGATCCACATTGTTTGTTCACCCAACAAACATGCTAAACCTTCACATTTTCTTTGGCTTCCTTGTCATATTACTTGTGTCTTACTTCTTTGATGGATTATGCTAAAATCCTGCACAATAACACACAAATCAAATCAACCAAAGGTATTTGCACATGATTGAAGAATAACATGAAAACATGGAATAAATCCAATCAAAACAAAACAAATGAGATGAAAAATGCCAAATATAATGGATCAAATTAAAGCATGAAATTCTAGTAACAGACATTCGATGTTATATCGGATTTTATGACATTCGCTTCAGAACAGATTATTAAACTTAGCAGTAAACAAGTAACAAAAGCAGTAAACAACACAAGAAATTGTTTACCCAGTTCGGTGCAAATCACACCTACTCTGGGGGCTACCAAGCCAGGGAGGAAATCCACTATAGCAATGTTAATTCAGAGCTAAACTACTAGTTTGCACTCTTTACTTAAGACCTACCCAATGCAATTTCAATCTAACTCTAGACCTGAGTTCCTACTCACTCCCCCTTAATCACAGTAGTGATATCAATCAATTAAAAAACAGATTAAAAAAGAAGACACACTTCAAACAAAGCTTGATCTTGCTTAAAAGCTTCAATCAAGAGACATAATACTCGTGCTTAAAAGCTTAGAGTGACACAACCAAAATACAACTAAAAAAAAACCACACTAGTCCAATAAAATCATCTAGGTGATAATTGCTTGGCTCACAAAAAAACCTAAGACAAAAACACACGTGAAGATACAAACACAGAAACATAATTCTTCACTCCAAAAATCTCTCCATCTTCAGTAAGGATTGCCACTCTTCTTTATATGCAGTGTATGGGCCTTGGGCCTAAGCAACATAAATTAGGTTTAACCAAGTTAATCCAATCTCCATAATTCAAGGTGCTAAAAAATAGGTCATAGGCGTTTCCTTTCATGATCAACACTGAATAGAAAGTTTCCTAAAATATAGCCTGCGATAAATAAGGAAACATAATAGAAAACAAAACAGCGCTCATGCTGGTAGATACCGATGTCACAATATTCAACTTGACATCCAATAAACTTTGTATTGGCTAACCAAAAATATCCTCCAGAACACTACACAAGTATGTCATGACATCAGTCGAGACATCTACACACCTAACAATGTTTTACCATAAAATGCAGCCAATCAAGAACATCTACAAACTCCCCCTTTGGAAATTTTTTGGCTAAAACAACTTGTCACCATATCAGAGAACACATGCAGCAGAAAAGAGCATAACACACAGCCAATCAATCAGATTTGATTTAGCATACCAACTCTAATCAAATCAATCTCCAAATCTGCAATTGATCTCAATCTCCAAAACAAAAATTGATCTCCTGATATTAAATCCAAATCAAATCCAATATGATCCATAGAAGATGCATCAAAAACGCCTTTACTTACAAAATAGAATCACGCAGATTCCACAACAGATATGTGCATCCAGCTTGCACAAAAATATATGCTCACACATACATTCATATTTGACATCATGAGAAAACCTGTTACACAGCACAAAATGCCACCTGCTAATTCTGTCTACAGATGTCACGACATCTTGTAGGACATCCTGTGATTACACTTAGTTTTACCAAAATTTCTGCCAATCAAGAACTAACAAACTCCCCCTTTGGTAATTTTTGGCTAAAACAAATCACAAGATCAAAACATCATAAAAGAGTACAACACAGCAGAAAAAAAACTCCAAATCAAGGGAAGTAAAAACAAATAAACTCCCCCTCAAAAGATGCACAGCAAACCATTCAAATCAGCCCAAACAAAACAACCCATAAACACAAACTACCAGCAACCTGTAGAGCACAACCTATCCAAGCACAAGCAACTAGGCTACTACTAAGTTCCAACAAGGTACACAACTAACATCTAACAGGATCAACAACCTGTTAACAACAAAAGAGGAACATCAGCAGCTACCGTCTTTGCATCTGCTCAGCACACCAGCAAAACACACCAGAACAAGGTATACAATCAGAGCAACAACACAACACATCTTCCACCTGTTGGGAACATACACTAAGCTATATGCTAGCAAACAACCAATTTTCTCCCCCTTTTAGCCATAAATTTAAGATCATAAAGGAATGGAATAGTATAGATAGAAACAAATATGTTAAGGGTAAGGAGACCCCGATATTACAACCCAAGCAGAAAGCTCATGCAGAGCAATAAAACAATCCATTCTGCCAAAGCAGACAACAAAAGTAACAACCCAACCAAACTTCTTTTAAACTCAAAACTCCCTCTTGACAATAATTGCTATAAGTACTCATAAATGCAAATTCCCAATTTTCCTCTCAAGGTCTCAAATTGATTAACATCCAGAGCTTTGGTAAAAATATCAGCCAATTGGTTTGTTGTAGTGACGTGTTCAAGAGTAACGCTTTTTCTTTTAACAAGCTCCCTGATAAAATGGTGTCTGGTATCGATATGTTTAGTTCTGTTATGCTGAATTGGGTTCTTGGAAATATTGACTGAACTAAGATTGTCATAGTATAATGTCATGACATCCTGAGTGACATTGTATTCAGTTAACATTTGCTTCATCCAGACCAGTTGGGAACAACTGCTACCAGCTGCTATGTATTCAGCCTCAGTAGTGGATAAGGAGACACAATTTTGCTTCTTGTTAAACCATGATATGAGGTTGTTCCATAAGAAGAAACATCCACCAGATGTGATTTTTCTGTCATCAGCACTCCCAGCCCAACCAGAATCACAATACCCAGATAGAATAGGGTCACACCCATGAGAATAAATCATACCATAATCACAAGTTCCATTCACATATTTGAGAATCCTCTTGACTTGATTTATGTGAATCACTTTGGGATCTGCTTGATATCTTGCACACACACCAACTGCAAAGGCAATTTCAGGTCTACTACCTGTTAGATATAGCAAGCTTCTAATCATGCTTCTATACAGGCTTTGATCAACACTAGTACCACCTTCATCTTTAGATAACTTCAAATATGTGGGTGCAGGTTGTCGCTACTGTGAAAATCGGTGTCGGCTGAACAGAAGAGTCGCCACCGTGCGTTATTTATCCCAACGGAGGGAAAGGAAACGCTCAGAGTAAACCTACCGCAAAGACGGGAAAGGAATGGTCATCGCAACCAAATCCTGGATTCGGGAGTCGGTTACGCAAGGGGAAGGTATTAGCACCCCTCACGTCCGTCGTACTCGACGGGATCCACGCTTGTTTTCTGGTACGGATTGTTATTCTATCTATCCTACAGGTCTGGGGTTAAAAGAAAATAAAATGACTCGGCAAAGTATCACACTTTATGCCTACGTATTCCCGTCTGAAACGAGAAATCAGAGTCAACGTAGTTCGCCTACCTACGGGAAAGGAGGGGAAGGTTGCTCGCTAGGATATCGCATCCTATGCCTACGTACTTTCATACAGCATGAAAGATCAGAGCAAACGTAGTTCGGGCCACGTACAACACAAGTCTGTCTTGATTGTTTTTATCCTACTGAAAAAGGTTTTCTCCTGATTATGGGTCCAAGCGGACAAAAATGACTCTTTGGTTGGTTTACAATCTTTTACGCAAGAACTGTTTTTTATTGATGTTTATCCTTTTATTGTATTTTTCTGATTGTTTTGAGATAGAAGAGAAAAAGAAACTCTAAAACCCTATGGTTGAAAAGGGAATCAAAATCTACCCTAATGTTGTCATGCATGGATGAGAACCTAATGTCTGTCATATTCCTCTCTTGCGCAGAGAGAAACAGAGATCCTAAAGGATAAACGGAAAAGCAACAACATATATACAGTAAAGCAGTAAAATGCATGAATGCAGCAGTACAAGCGAGGCAAGGGAGTCCCACTCAACCTCGAACCTAGAAAACAATGGGCAAAGTGAAACAACTTCACTTCAACCCTATGGGAAAAATTAACAAACAATACAGTCAAGAAACTCAAACAATACATCAACAGCTCTAAACAGCACCAACAACTCTAAACAGCAAAACCTGACAGCACAAGCTCCTTCTTCTATCAGTCTGCAAGGCAATGAACTTTATCCTCAACCTTCAAGGGCTTCTTCAAAGCAAGCTCTCCAGCAGAGAAATGATGACAAGAGGATTTGGAATGTTAAACAGTCTGCTAAGCACCAAAGGTGGCCTACAGAAAGTTAACATAATACAGACTGTTTCTCTCAAAGTTCTATCTCCTAGATACAGTCACTAATCCTTCCAAAGGAGGGATGTGAGTATTAAGGAGAGACTTTTAATCACAGAGAAGAATGGAGGCAAAAGAAACCATCCATGTTTATGAAGAAAATTTCTACTCTAAGGCTCTACCTATACCCTATGTCCTATGGTCTTCAAACAACTCCAAGCAAGCCAAGAAATCTTCATCAAGCTTTGATTTTGATATTCAACTTTGTCTTCATTAGGCTCCACCATCATGCTCTTCAAACCAAGCCAATACCCCAAGCAAATGCCCACAAAGCCCACACAACAAAATAACCCCAAAAATGGGCAAGCCAAACAAGCACACTACTGTAAAATATACTACAAATAGTAAAATAATATTTACAAGCCTAATATTAATTCTAAGGGAAGTACTATATCTACCCTATATACCCCATAGGTCCCATACTCTAATTCAATCTAAAAACCCAAAAATAAAATGTTCAAGTGCACCTATGTTGTGTATAAACCCTAATCTAACCATCCTAATATCATCTAATCAAAACTAATCAAAACCCAATTATAAAATCATGGAATAAATCTAGGGGGAGCTCAAGTTTATATCTAATTACCCTAAAAATAATAGCACTAAAATATAAAGGGAGCTAGCTAAACAAAAATCTACAAAATTATGTACCAACTATATTCAATAAAAAACAACTAAATGTAAAATATTCACAAAAAATATAAAAAATACCTAAACTAATATTTTTATTTATTCACAATTTTCTTGATACCATTATCAACATGTTGCAAAAATTCTCAGGTCAAAATACTTCTTTTTTAATTTTATATGATTTTTTAAAGTTATAAAAAAATGAATTAAATGAATTTAAAAAAAGAGAAAATACTGGTGCAGATAGCAAGAAATTACAACATGTGAACTAACTGGGCCCAACTGGGGGGTGCGCGTATCAAAGTGCCTTGGGCCCAAATATATGTCAGAAAATAAAAAGAAAATCAAAGAAAAAGGAAAATAAAACGGTGCAGGAAGTAAACGAATTCAAGGCAATATTCAATTGGGCCCGTGAGTGGGGTGGGGATAGCACAATCCAAATTAAGCCCAATGCTCCACTTAAATGAAACGATGCGTTTCAGCATCAGCAAGCCCCTTCACAAATTGAAACACGATCAGAGCCACACGATCCTCTTGGGGTCAAAGTCAAAAGTGAGATCCAACGGTGCAGCACTTGTCTTCTCCATTTGAATCAAAGTGGAGCCAAAACTCCATTGATGAACTTCCAAGAACACTCAGAATGCAGCCAATCGAACCTCATCAATTCTTGATCAAAAATCATAAAATAAAACCCTAACATGCTCTATTTCTCACCCTGATTTCATCTATGGCCTTGAATTCAATTGATATCATCTCTAACAGCAAACACGATTTCATCTCCAAAATTAATCAGAAAATCAATCATCACCAATCCTCAAATTAAGTGTCTCAATCTCTTCCTTGTTCATCACTGGTCAATTACAACTAAAAACCTAAGGTTCTACTTGCATATCCATGGAGTTCTAGGTCCAAACAGAATTTGTATGCACATGTGAATCATCACCAATTCTTCTCAAACTCTCCAGAAAGTTTCTCCTAACCACATACTAATACTCTAACTTAACAAATCAACCTAATTATGCCTAAATCGATCCATAATTCGAAACTTACAAACTTGATAAAATGAGGGAAACAGATGGTGAAAACCTCCAAATCGATGCTTGTCCTGCTTCAAATTCCTTCAGTATGATGCTTGCTTGCTTCTGTATGCATTAGATCCTCCTCTAACAGCTTGGATTCTTGAAACAGAATTTCAATTGCAGGTGTGAAAGTTCAACTTCAAGAACTCGATTCAACCATGGATTCACTCTGGTTTTGATCTCTACACACTTAGTGATGATTATTGAATTGAATTCAATCAAGAAATTGGATTGATTCTGAGGAAAATGAAGAACTCGATGATGAATTGCAATGGAGGGAATTGAAACTCAATATTGCTTCTCTGCACCAAATGACACCCAAAAAACTGATTTAGATCAATTCAAATGGCTTTATAGGTGATGTAGGAAGGATCTAGAAAGTGCTGGAAGGATCCTATGAGAAAATGATAATCTCATGTCATGAGATGTTGAAAATGGCCAATGCAAAAACCAGTCCCATCTTGCTCTGTTACAGCATCTCAAAATGGCTTGAATTTCTCCCCTGGTGAGAATTAGAAAGTGTAGGAATGGTTCCTTGCCTTGTACCTTGATCCTTATATGATTTGGCAAGTGTAACTTCCTTTGTAAGCAACTCATGACAAGCCCAATTTCTTGACCTCAAATTCAAAACCCAATGGTGTCAATGATCTCAAAACATGTTTTCCCTTCAATTTGGTATATCACATGATGTATTTTGGCTTTGGATCAAAAAATCCCAAATTTGGTCACTTGAAAATGGACTTTTACCTTCCATATTTGGTCAATTTTATCATTTTGAGTTCCATGCATTTCCAAGCCATCATGACCTCTTTCCTAGACTCAAAACATCATTTTGAGCAAGTTTGATGTTGAACATTTTTCCATTTGAAGCATGCAAGTAGGAGTTTTAGGCATATGCTTGAAATGACCTATAATCTTACTTTCCCAAAATACCCCTGGATTGTCAAGATCATAAGTAGAGCTCCACAAATCAGATTGAGGCATACCATACCTTTATAGAAATCTAAGATCATGAGGAACAACTTTCATGTTGTCCAAAAATCCATTTGAAAACTCCTTATGGGGTAAACGTTGCTTGGAAGTCAAGTAACTTTCACAGATAAATTTCAGTGTCCTCAGATGACCTGTAACTTGCAAGAACCATAACTTGAGTTCTATAAACCTCCTTGATGCCTTCCACCACTCAAATTAAAGGTATTGAGATTCTATACAAGTTTCATGTTGGCCAAGGATCCATTTGGGACTTGCATTTTGAATTATTTTGCTTGGAAGTTTGACCTAAACTAGGGGATTTTACTCAGAAACCCTAATTTAGAAACTTCTCTTCTTCTTGATTTCTTTTGATTTCTCCTTGGCACAACACCACATCCATATCCACATGTAAAAAGATGAATCCCACATCCTTTAAGTAGGCCTTGATGCCCTTCACTCAAGCATTAGACCTAGGGTTGACCCAGATGAAACCCTAGTTGACTATCTTCAACTGTAGCTCTTGTAACCACACCAATAACTTGTCTTACTTTCAAAGTAACCCTCTAGGTCTTCCATGATGTCTACACACACTCCATGCCTCAGTCCACAGCTCACAACCTCTATGATGATCTTCAAATACTCCCCAGACAGGCTATAAATCCACTGCTTGATCTATTAACTTCTCAGAGCTTCACCTTCTTTCTTGGTGACTTGAATGGGCTTGAATCTTGATAAAAACCTTTTGGATATACTCCTTGAGATGAAAATAGCACTTGATCCCTTGTTGGATGGCTTGCCCATGCTATGCTATGCAAATGAATGAACTATGTATATGATCTATTATGCAAATGATAAAGCTATGAAAACACAAATCAGGTAAAACAAGTTGGTCAAATTTTAGGGTGCAACAGATGCCCCTATTCAAACAGCTTGGACCCGACTGGGTGAAACGCCCGGAGCCTTCAGACAATCGTGGTACGAGACGGTTGAATACCAATAAACCCGGAAATTTGCCAACTGCAAAAATAAATTGCGAAATAAACTGCACCACTATTTGGGGAACACTATCTATAAATTCGATTTCAACGCTATCTTGTCAATACCGGAATTGACTTCACTGGGAGAAGTACTTTTGTCGAATATAAGAACGCAATTTTGTCTTGTCATGGGACACATACTATGTTCCTTATGGGGAAATCCTTCGTCTAGATACTGAGGAGTTCATCTGCCTATCTCTCACGGGAAACATGCATCGACTTAGTAACACTTCATCCGCCTATCCAATACGGGAACACTATTCTGTTTACACCACAGGAAAATTTTCTTCTGCCCATCACACAGGAAAGTTATTCTTCTGCCCATCACACAGGAAAATTATTCTTCTGCCCATCACACAGGAAAATTATTCTTCTGCCCACCACACTGGAAAATTATTCTTCTGCCCACCACACAGGAAAGTTATTCTTCTGCCCATCACACAGGAAAATTATTCTTCTGCCCATCACACAGGAAAGTTATTCTTCTGCCCATCACACAGGAAAATTATTCTTCTGCCCATCACACAGGAAAATTATTCTTCTGCCCATCACACAGGAAAATTATTCTTCTGCCCATCACACAGGAAAGTTATTCTTCTGCCCATCACACAGGAAAATTATTCTTCTGCCCATCACACAGGAAAATTATTCTTCTGCCCATCACACAGGAAAATTTATTCTTCTGCCCATCACACAGGAAAATTATTCTTCTCGGACATAGCTTCTTTGCCTATCCTTTGCAGTAACTAACTCCACTGGGGATATTCCGAAAATAACTGTCAAACACTCGTCTCGATAATAAGTGGCTACTTCTGAACTTTGATTCTATTAATACCTGAAACGCCTCCGCAGCAACAAACTTGAAGAAAAACATTTCGCTGGCCGGATACAATAACGCCTCAATTGGCAACTCTATGGGAAAATAATAAACTGAACCACATCATCACACGTCTCCCGGCGAGACCTCGATTGTCTGGTAATATCTGAGCTTTAGACCTCCATACTCCTATTGAGGACCACACCTGAAAGCAAAAAATCAACCAACCTGATCTATGTTTCAAAATGCGTATGTTTGATAATGGCATAATGCTCCATACAACATGGAAATGCTACACGTTTTCGTTTGGTGGATGCAAATATGACACTATATGCTGATGCAAATGCAGGCTCGAACTGCTGGGATAGCTCTAACAAGCTTGTTTCATCAATCTGCCGTCGAGGACGAATATCACCCTGCTGGGGAGTGAACGGGTATTACAAAGTATTCCGGCAAAATAAATGCCAGGACACACAACCAACTCTGTCGGGGAGAGTTTTAACCTTCGATTTCCACTGGGAGGAAAGAAGACACTTGCTGAAAAGAGAGAACTCCGCTGGGGATGAAACGACTCTCCTTGGGGAATATCAACTGACTCCGTTGGGGAGAATAAATGACCCTACTGGGAAGGGAATCTCTACTGGGAAGAGTAGACTGTCTGGGTACAGCTCACAAGTTTGGAAATATTAATCTTCTGAGGCTAACAACTCTGCTCGAGATAGGGAATCCTTTTGAGGGACACCATACTGTCTGAATACAACCTACAATCTGGGAAGCACCAAACTCTGCTGATGGTAAACGACCCTGCTGGAGAATGTCCTTCGAATAAGCTACGACTAGCTGGGGAATTTGATCCTTCTTCAATAAGGAACATTGCCGCGACCTGCATGGGGATTCACTTCACATGATGATCAAGCCTTTTCGTCACGAGCCTCTGGTTAGGACTGCAGTCTTCCGATCTCCCACTTCGTATGGTCAAGAACCCTGCAACACCACAAACGAGACAAGACAAGTCTATACAACCAAATCTATTCAGATTAGTGTTAGTGACATCATTTTTAGTCAATTCGAAGTTTTAGCAATTATTGGCAAGGGTCAGCAATGTTATGCACTTGCTAGTTTCATTAAACATTGGCGCTTTTCACATACAAAACAGTAAAGAACAAGCATCAAATACTGAATAACATGTTTTATTGATTGGGCCCCTGAACGGGCAGAGTTTTGTACACTGGATGTAACTCCTGAAAAGAGGAAGCTACGCACAACAAATATACAAGTATGCACAAGAAGCATATATACAATGACAAATCGAATTTGCACGTATGTCGGCAACGTGATGCAGAGGAACATCATGAGATGATCCTCCTATGACTCGCCTGACTCTGGCACCTTCCCGGTATTCAAACTTCTGAAGAGATTGTATCTGATAATCGAACTCCCAAGTATATTCTCCCGCACCAATGTGCAAGGTAGTATCAAATTTGGACCGCAGTCATTTGCCTTTCAAATCCATAACTTTTGCGTGAACCGCCCTTTACGGGTTTTCAGTTCACCGGGATGCCCTTTTTTGCCAAAGCCGCCCAGTGTAGGTTTTCAACTTTGCGGGTGTACATTTTTTCAATTTTTATCCCTAATTTTTGCCCGAACCTTTCATTCTGTTTTTGGTTCGCCAGGATGCCCCATTTTTGCCTGGACTCTCTTTTTTCTTTCCAGCGGGTCAATTTCAAGCAAAGTATTTTTTAACTGCGTCTGAATTCACAGGCGACGTAAAGTCTTCCCCGTCCATGGTGGACAACAATAAAGCTCCTCCTAAAAATACTTTTCTGACAACGTACGGCCCTTCGTAGTTGGGGGTCCACTTGCCCCTGTGATCTGCCTGTGGCGGGAGAATCCTTTTCAACACAAGGTCGCCCGTCTGAAAGCTCCGAGGGTGTATCTTCTTATCATACGCTTTCTTCATTCGGCTCTGGTACAACCGACCATATGCTAGAGAAGCTAACCTCTTCTCATCCATTAAACTCAGCTGGTTCAACCTGTCTTTCACCCATTCTGCCTCGTCGAGTTGGACATCTTGTAATACCCTCAGGGAAGGAATCTCAACTTCCAGTGGTAACACTGCTTCCATTCCATATACCAACGAGAACGGGGTTGCCCCGGTTGATGTGTGTACCATCGTACGATAACCGTGCAAAGCGAAAGGTAGCATCTCATGCCAGTCCTTATAGGTCACCACCATCTTTTGAACAATCTTCTTTATGTTCTTATTGGCCGCTTCAACAGCGCCATTCATCTTGGGTCGATAAGGAGAAGAGTTGTGTTGTTCGATCTTAAAACTCTGGCACAGCTCCTTCATCATCTTGTTATTTAAGTTTGAACCGTTTTCGGTAATAATCCGCTCGGGGATTCCATATCTGCAAATGATATCTCGTTTGATAAACCTGGCTACCACCTTCCTGGTCACATTAGCATAGGATGCCGCTTCCACCCATTTGGTAAAATAATCAATTGCTACCAAAATGAACCGGTGTCCGTTAGATGCCGTCGGCTCGATCTTCCCAATCATGTCAATTCCCCACATCGAGAATGGCCACGGCGACGACATTACGTTCAGAGGACTCGGAGGCACATGGATTTTATCCGCATAGATCTGGCACTTATGACACCTCTTCGCAAACTTGAAACAATCGGTTTCCATAGTTAGCCAGTAATACCCTGCCCGTAACAACTTCCTCGTCATAGCATGCCCACCAGCATGTGTACCAAATGTACCCTCGTGTATTTCCTCCATGAGCAACTTCGCCTCTTTCTCGTCTACACAACGTAGCAGCACCAAGTCGTGGTTTCTCTTGTATAGGACACCGTCCGGATTCAGATAGAAATTACCCGCCAATTTCCTGAGAGTCTTCTGATCGTGACTGGATGCCCCAGCCGGATACTCTTTGTTCTTCAGGAAATTATGGATATCAAAATACCAGGGTTTATCATCAGATGCTTCGTCAATGGCAAATATGAAGGCGGGTCTATCAAGCCGAGAGATAACAATTCTGGGAGCCTCATTCCAGAAATTGACTTTATACATGGAAGACAACATGGCCAGGGTGTCAGCCATCTGATTCTCTGCTCGCGGCACATGATGCAATTCAACCTTGTCAAAGAAGGGCAACAATCTCCTCGCGTAATTCATGTACGGTATCAAGTTGGGCTGACGTGTCTCCCATTCTCTTTTTATTTGATTCACCACCAGAGCTGAATCTCCGTATACATCCAGATTTTTGATTCGCAAATCAATAGCTTCTTCTAGCCCCATGATGCAAGCTTCATATTCGGCTTCATTATTGGTAACCGGAAAGGTCAATCGAGCAGTAAATGGGATGTGCGACCCATGTGGAGTAGTGATGATTGCCCCTATTCCGCTACCGTAGGAGTTTACAGCTCCGGCAAAGATCAACTGCCATTTGGAACCCAATTCTGGTCCTTCGTCTGGCAACGGTTCTTCACAATCTTTCATCTTTAGGTACATGATATCCTCGTCAGGAAAATCAAACTTCATCGACTGGTAATCCTCAATAGGCTGCTCTGCCAAATACTCAGATAATACACTCCCCTTTATAGCCTTCTGTGAGACATACTGGATGTCATATTCAGTCAAAACCATCTGCCAACGGGCAATTCTCCCCGATAGTGCCTGCTTTTCAAATACGTATTTGATAGGATCCATCTTTGAGATGAACATGGTTGTATGATTTAGCATGTACTTCCTCAAACGCTTGGCGGCCCAGGCTAGCGCACAACAAGTTTTTTCGAGCATTGAGTATCGAGATTCACATTCAGTAAACTTCTTACTCAGGTAGTATATAACATGCTCTTTTCGCCCTGTCTCGTCATGTTGACCGAGAACACAACCCATACTTCCCTCAAGAACCGTCAAATACATAATCAAGGGTCTCCCTGCCACTGGAGGTATCAAAATAGGAGGCTCCTGCAAATACTGCTTTATTTTATCGAATGCCTTTTGACAATTTTCATTCCATGTTACAGCCTGGTCTTTTTTCAACAGCTTGAATAATGGCTCACATGTAGCTGTTAGGTGAGAGATGAACCGAGCGATGTAGTTCAACCTCCCTAAAAACCCGCGCACCTCTTTTTCTGTTTTAGGCGTCGGCATCTCTTGTATGGCTTTTATTTTTGCAGGGTCAACCTCTATTCCTTTTTCACTCACGATAAACCCCAGCAGTTTACCCGACCTCACCCCGAAGGTGCACTTGTTAGGGTTCAGTCTCAGCCTAAACTTCCTAAGCCTTTTGAATAATTTCAGCAGATTCACTAGATGTTCCTCCTCCGTCTGGGATTTAGCAATCATATCATTGACATAAACCTCGATCTCTTTATGCATCATGTCATGAAAGAGAGTCGTCATTGCACGCTGATACGTTGCCCCAGCATTCTTTAATCCGAAGGGCATCACTTTGTAACAAAATGTTCCCCAAGGCGTAATGAAGGTAGTCTTCTCCATGTCTCCTGGCGCCATTTTAATCTGGTTGTAGCCCGAGAAGCCATCCATGAAGGAGAATATGGAGAATTGAGCGGTGTTATCGACCAACACATCGATGTGAGGAAGTGGAAAGTCATCTTTCGGGCTCGCCTTATTCAGATCACGGTAATCTACGCACATTCTCACTTTACCGTCCTTTTTTGGCACTGGCACAATATTAGCGACCCATGAGGGATATTTTGTAACAGCTAGGAAACCAGCATCCCACTGCTTTTGAACCTCCTCTTTAATTTTCACTGCCATATCAGGTCTAGTTCTGCGAAGCTTCTGCTTAACCGGCGGGCATTCTTCTTTTAGCGGCAGACGGTGCACAACCATATCCGTATCCAGCCCAGGCATGTCTTCGTACGTCCAAGCGAATACATCACTATACTCTCTGAGCATTTCAACCAGTCTTCGCTTGACATCGCTCTGCAGCGCGGCTCCTATACAGATGTTCCTTTCGACCCCTTCCGACCCCATATCAATGATTTCAATAACCTCATCATGAGGAAGAATGATTCGTTCTTCTTGCTTTACCAACCAAGACAACTCTTCTGGAACGTCGCCATCTTCAACAATCTCTTCTTCGGCCTGAAATACCGGGTGCTCAAAGTCGAAATGAGTCATAGGCGGTTCAATGATGTCATCTAAAAATGTTATCCTGCAAAAGGGATGGTTAAATGCTTCAAAATGTGTATAAAGCGAATAACCACGTTGCCATTTTATTGTAAAACATAAAAACAGGAAAAACAGAGATCACAATATTTGTACATGAAAAACGCCTTTTTATTTAATGATTAGACAGTGCATTGTACATAACAGAACGGCCCTAAGCAAAATCATGATGCCCCGGGTAGGACACCGGATTGTTCAACAATTAGTAAAACAAAATATTACTGTTTTGTAGTCACAGGAACAGTCTCCTGAATAGACCAGTTGCACAGCCCTTGCCCTGGCACGCTCGGCTGAATCCAGGCGTCCATGTCGCAGTCGCTGTCTCCTTCTTCGGAGTCTGAAATAGCGTTGATGGCCTCGTGATACACTCCACTAGCCGTGATTGTTATTGGTCCTTTGAAACGGGGTGCCCCAACAGCAGGCGTTGATGATGACGGTTGATACCCCAGCCCAAATCTGTCCATTTTCACGGGAATATCCAGAACCTTGCCCCAGCCTTTGGTCTCGCCAGTCTTCACTAGAGCTTGAGCCTCTTTGTATGATGATACTGCCACCTCTGACACTTTACTCGGCCCTGGAACTTTGTCTTTGATGCGCAACCTCTCAAAGGCTTGACAGGGTGTTTCATGAATCTCGCCGTCGACTTCCACATACTTGAATGACGACAGATGGCTGACCAATATGTCCTCCTCTCCACAAACTGTGACCACACTGTCCCTTACCATGTATTTCAGCTTTTGGTGCAAGGTAGATGTGACTGCCCCAGCACCATGGATACATAGTCGTCCGAGAAGACAGTTGTATGCTGGCTGGATGTCCATAATGTAAAATTCAGTTTTGAAAATCTCCGGCCCCACCTGCAGGGGTAACGTTATGGATCCAAAGACTGACCTTCGTGTACCATCAAATGCCCTGACCACCAAGTCACTAGGCGTACAAATGATCCCCCTGATGTCCAGCTTCATCATTGCTTTCTTTGGCAGCACTTTCAAAGAAGATCTGGTATCTACCAGCACGTGGGACATGACTGTGCCCCTGCATTCAACTGAGACGTGCAACGCCATGTTATGCTCTCTCCCCCTCGGGGTCAAATCAAAATCCGTAAATCCCAAGCTATGGCCTGCATTTACGTGCGCCAACACCCCCTCCAATTGATTCACAGAAACATCTTGGGGTACAAACGACGTGTCCAGAATTTTCAATAATGCATTCCTCTGGGCTTCGGAACACAATAACAGTGATAATATGGATATCTTCGACGGCGTCTGTTGAAGGTGCTCAACAATCTTATAGTCACTCTTACGAATAAGGCGCATAAACTCTTCTACATCTTTCAGTGACGTTTCTCTTTTGTTCCTCTGCACCGGGACATCCTCATTCATTTTTCCTTTTCCTTTTGCCAATCTTTCAGCATCTACTTCAGGCGATATAAAAATTCTCCCACTTCTTGTCATCCCTCCGGTCCCGACGACATTGTCTACAACCTCAGCTGGCTGTCTACTGATATCGATTTTCACCCCATCACAGTATACTTCCAACCCATAAGTCCAGGGTACCGCCTTAGTGCTCTCATAAGGTGTTGGCCCTGCCTTGGTGATAGTGATCGGCGGTCGCCTGGATGGCGCCGTTATAGTTATCGTTTTTCGGGGGATTGTCACCGTAGCTACATCACTTTGCTCATCATCAAATATTTCTGCAGGTTTCTCAACTGTCGTTCTGTCGAATTGCAACGTGCCTTCATCTATCAAGGACTGAATACCCTTCTTCAATTTAGCACAACCCCCAGCTTGGGTCCAACACTCTAGACAAAACTCATCGCAGCCCGGATACACACCTCCTTTCAATAACCTGCTCTTTATCTCACACAACGGTGTTTTTAGTTCATCAACATTCATGATCAAGTTCAAACCCTCCTCAGTCAAAATAGCATTTGCCCCATGGTTGGGCATGGGCTGTTGTACTATGTTCGGACCTGCTTGTCCAAAATTTATGGCTTTGCTATCCAACAGATCTTGCACCACATGCTTGAATGTGTGGCAAGTCTCTATCTCATGGCCAGGAGCCCCGGAGTGGAACTCGCAGTGCTCGTTCGTATCAAAACCAAACGGAGGAGTACCCGTCATTGGCGCCATAGTCCTCTTTTCCACCAAATTCAAACCCAGTAATGTCTGGAGTAACTCTGCATACGTATAAGGAGGTACATCAAATACTCTTTTCGTCCTCGCGTTAGGAAATCTCCTCTGTCCCTGATTTGGCCTCTGCTGTTGTTATTGTTGTTGCTGCTGCTGCTGCTGCTGTGGTGGTATCTGCTGTAGTGGTATTGGTTGTTGATGAAATGGAATTGTGACACTTGCCACCTGTTGCGGATGATTGTACTGATTCCGCCCTCTGCCCCGGCCTCGGCCCCCGAATACTGCACTTGTGTCACCTTGACGGTGACCACCGAAAGCTCTTCTGTTACTTCCAGCTGGAGTAGATTCCTCAGCTTGGAATCTCCCCATTTTAATATTACTTTCAAACTTCTCTCCCATCAAGATTAGATCCGAGAAACTTCCCAAAGAAGCGGGAAACAGCTTATCATAAAACATACCGGTGAACGTTCCTATGAACATATCATTCATCTCCTTCTCAACCAACGAAGGATGAACTCTTGCAGCCATGTCGCGCCACCTTTGCGCATATTCTTTGAAGCTCTCATCTTTCTTCTGTGACAACCCCTGTAACTGGACCCTGTTCGGTGCCAGGTCACTATTGTACTTATAATGAGCCACAAACGCTTCCGGCAGCTGCTTCCAAGTCTTTACCTGAGTGGGCTCCAATCCCATGTACCATTCAAGGGAAGGACCAGACAAGCTGTCTTGAAAGAAATGCATCAGCATCCTCTCAACGTTCGAATAAGCCGACATCCTTCTATAGTATGACCGTACATGCACCTTTAGACAGGTATCTCCCTTATATTTGTCAAATGTGGGAGCTTTAAATTTTAGCGGTACCCTCAGGCCAGGCACCAAACCCATTGTGGTCATATCTAAACCAACAGCACTTTGATTCACAACACCTTTCATCTGCTCCTCGAGCATCTTGATTCGTTGTGCGTTATCTACAGGACCTTCAAAACCCCCACCAGAGAAAGCATCTTCTTGCTGATCTTCTATCCAATTACTGTTCCCATTTCCGTATCCATCATACCCATTGTTACGACAAAATCTAGTCTGATTCATCACAGGGCCCCGCCCCCTGTTACCATACCCTTGAGCGACCCCGGCAGGTCCAAAAGACATTACTCCAGCGCCATTTCCGTTACTGAATCCGCCATAACCCTGATTGGTATTATCAAATCCATCCTGTCCGAAGCCCGGAGCGTTGAAGCCGTGCTTCCCATCTTGATTAGCATAATCAAACCCCTGGTCGTTATAGCCAAATCCGTTATTACCGAAGCCATTACCTCCAATATTATCACCGCCCAAATTGGCATCTCCGAATCCAACGTTGTTAATGACAGTCTCGTTACCAATTCCTGCATTACCGTTCCCGGCGCCAGCGCCATTGTTCACATTCACAGCAGGTATGTTCTTCACAGGTGGAGCTACCGGTGTAGGAGTACCATCCCCGTGAATGGTGTCAACACGTACAGAATTGTGGTCTTCGTTTCCATGCCCAGCATTTCTCACCAGCAAAGGCTGCACCAAAGCTTGCAAGTTTTCCTAGCCTTTTACGATTGTCTCCATCGTCTGCATGAACAACGCCAGCTTCTCACGCATGTCCTGCATTTCGCTCTGCATCTGGTCCATAACTCTTTTGCAGTTGGTACGAGTAGAGTATCGGTGCGGGCGTTGACTTTCAATCCTGAAAAGACCTGAACGATGCAGGAAATGAGATACAATTCAATAATCACCTGTAATGCAATATGAATCTGTATGCAAATGCGACATGTGTCTGTGCATTAGGGAATATCACTCCCCAATTCTAGTGCTAATGTGTCAGTGTGGTGACAGTGACAGCAATACGAAGTTCGGAGCCCAATCATAGAAAACACCTCATACATTGTAGAGAAACCCATCAAGTCAGGGATACAATATCAATGAGCGTACAATAAGAAGGCATGACCTCAACCAACAATCCTGGTGATGGCCAGCACAATGCAAATAAAGCATACACATCAATACATGAAATGGTCAAGTGCAACCATACGCCTTGTACTCCTCTAATAACCTCTTGGTCTCGGGATGATTTGGTCGGGTAAGCAAACCCTCAACAAGTAGATCTCTTTGCTTGAGAACATGTAGTAAATCACCAGCAGATTCCTCCCGTGCCCCTTCTCCGAAGCGATCCTCTAGCTTCCGTTTCTGAGACACAGCCTCCTTCTTGCCCTCGATGGCTTTGTTCAATGAGTTCTGAAGACTATATCTTGCCATCACCTCCTCTTCATACTTTTTCTTGCTAGCCTTCAACTGATCTTCGAGTTCAGAAATTTGCTGCTTCAACTTGTCTTCCCTCTTTTTTTTGTTGGTTAGCGTAGCATTCCACGTTTTGTTGCAAGAAGTGATTTCCCGGTAGGCGGCATCGAGTGACTTCTTCTTGGACTCTAACATATCATGAGAGCTTCTGAATTCTTTTCCCAGGTGTTCACGCTTCTTTTTCTCTTCTGTCAGTTCAGCCCCTAGCCTGTTTACCAACTCAGTCTGCTGTTGGAAGGAATGCACAGCTTTGTTCTTCTCACTCCGCATCTGAGCCAGTTCCTTCTCTAACTCTTCATTGATCTTTATCAAGTCCTCTTTTTCTTTCACAACCCGCTCATAGACCTCAACAGCTACAGTAGTTGGTTCCTCCACTGGAATGGGAACAGGACGTGATACTGTTGGAAAAGGCATCTGTGCCTGTCTTACCCTCTCCTGAATCCACTCCTTGTATGGCATATAGGCTTGACAATCATTCTTGCCTAGCAATGGTTTCCCTCTTCTGCAGATATGATTACAAGTGTGCTGAAGCTTGGTCAATAATTCCCCCCTCAGTTCACCAGTGAAATACAGAGATTCCTGTATTTCTTCCTCCTTTGGCGGGCTTTTCAAGGCATAACTGAATTGCCTGATCAATAATGATGGATTGTAATTAATTCACCCTTTCCTCCCAATCAGAGGAACATTAGGATATCCGGCGCAGCTGTAGATAATCTCAGATCCCAATAAAGCTCTGTCGAACCAGACAACATCTCCTGAAGAAAGTCCCATCAGATGCTCAGACCAATCCACCGTATCTGCAGACTCAGCAAAGATACCCTTCTTGGGCAGATGACTCTCAAACCACATATACAGCAAGGGTACACAATAAGAGACGTTCTTGCCCCTCCTATTCTCATTCTTATAATGCAGTGAGTGATAGAAGTCTCCAATCAGGGTGGGCACAGGATTTCTTGAAGCAAAGATATAGAATGCATCCAAATCAACGAAGTCAGGCATATTAGGGAACAGTACAATGCCATAGATACACAAAGCAAGGATAGCATTAAACACAACCCAACAACCACTCTTGGCGTACTCTTGTGCTTTCCCAACTAAGAACTTGAGAGAAAAACCAAAAACTCCATTCCACGAGGTTAACAGCAGTTCTGAGGGGTCTATGTGCAAAGCACAAGCCAAATCCTCCAGCTTGGGCTCAGCACCCATATGAATGAAGGGCACCTTATTCTGAATAGTCAACTCCAAGATCTCAGCATATTCCTCCGTGGTTGGAGCCAGAATGAAGTCAGGGAAAGTAAAACACCTCAGCGGGGGATCATAGAACTACATCAGTGCGTACAATCCGTTATGCTCGTGCATGGATGGTTTATAAACCAGCCTGAGCAGTTTCCCATAACTCTTCCTGAAGCTTCTCTTCACCTCATCATCAGCTAGAGATATCAAACCAAGTAGCGAAGAAACATCGGGAGTAGGCAACTTGTACGCGACAATCTTCCTCAACGTACTCATAATAACAGATGGAAGTCCGGAGCACTAGAATCGGGAAGTATGAAAATGCACCTGCAGCACAGACACACGTTAATGATATGCACATGATGATGCAAACAATGCAATATGCAAGCAATGCAACAAGGGATCACAAGCCCCTGGATGAGAAATTCAATCCATAACATTGGCCTCGAATAGACCCTTAAACTGCTCAAGACCATCCACGATGCTCCAACCTGGTCTCTGACAGACCCAATAATACCGTCCTCAAATATCAACACCACTGAATCTCAATCAAGATAACCGGTAATCTGGAGGTCAAGTTACCTGCATGCCCCAACCCCTCTCACAGGTAGGTGTCCTAATAACTGACACAAGGTATGGCATCCTATGCGGTCGTCGGCGTCACAGACTTTCAAGACTGATGATACGATACCCAGAAGGTGTGGCATCATCATGTCCTGAAGAGGCCTCACTTAGCCAACTTCCAAATGATCGGTCCCCGGAGTCGACAATCCAACTAACCAACAACCCCCTCAACCCAAAGGTTTGAAAAAGAAGTCAACCAGAAGAACCTCGTCCGAGCGTGGATTTCATGAGACACTAGTACATGCAAAGCATGCACGCGCCCACTAATTTCCACTCTAATTCTAGGTGCACTCAAGCCCAGGCCCGACTTATCTCTCAACCATAGAACCCCCTCATACCCACAGCAATAATCACAATAAAATAATGCTGAAATTAAATGACTGAAAAGTAAATCCATACAAAATCCTCGACGGGAAAATAAGCGCTAGGATTGACTCGCGTAGGGGACCGTTGGAGTCCCCAGCAGAGTCGCCAGCTGTCGCAACTGCGAAAATCGGCGCCGGCTGAACAGAAGAGTCGCCACCGTGCGTTATTTATCCCAACGGAGGGAAAGGAAACACTCAGAGTAAACCTACCGCAAAGATGGGAAAGGAATGGTCATCGCAACCAAATCCTAGATTCGGGAGTCGGTTACGCAAGAGGAAGGTATTAGCACCCCTCACGTCCGTCGTACTCGACGGGATCCACACTTGTTTTCTGGTACGGATTGTTATTCTATCTATCCTACAGGACTGGGGTTAAAAGAAAATAAAATGACTCGGAAAAGTATCGCACTTTATGCCTACGTATTCCCGTCTGGAACGAGAAATCAGAGTCAACGTAGTTCGCCTACCTACGGGAAAGGAGGGGAAGGTTGCTCGCTAGGATATCACATCATATGCCTACGTACTTTCATACAGCATGAAAGATCAGAGCAAACGTAGTTCGGGCCACGTACAACACAAGTCTGTCTTGATTGTTTTTATCCTTCTGAAAAAGGTTTTCTCCTGATTATGGGTCCAAGCGGACAAAAATGACTCTTTGGTTGGTTTACAGTCTTTTACGCAAGAACTGTTTTTTATTGATGTTTATCCTTTTATTGTATTTTTCTGATTGTTTTGAGATAGAAGAGAAACATCAACTCTAAAACCCTATGGTTGAAAAGGGAATCAAAATCTACCCTAATGTTGTCATGCATGGATGAGAACCTAATGTCTGTCATATTCCTCTCTTGCGCAGAGAGAAACAGAGATCCTAAAGGATAAACGGAAAAGCAACAACATATATACAGTAAAGCAGTAAAATGCATGAATGCAGCAGTACAAGCGAGGCAAGGGAGTCCCACTCAACCTTGAACCTAGAAAACAATGGGCAAAGTGAAACAGCTTCACTTCAACCCTATGGGAAAAATTAACAAACAATACAGTCAAGAAACTCAAACAATACATCAACAGCTCTAAACAGCACCAACAGCTCTAAACAGCAAAACCTGACAGCACAAGCTCCTTCTTCTATCAGTCTGCAAGGAAATGAACTTTATCCTCAACCTTCAAGGGATTCTTCAAAGCAAGCTCTCCAGCAGAGAAATGATGACAAGAGGATTTGGAATGTTAAACAATTTGCTAAGCACCAAAGGTGGCCTACAGAAAGTTAACATAATACAGACTGTTTCTCTCAAAGTTCTATCTCCTAGATACAGTCACTAATCCTTCCAAAGGAGGGATGTGAGTATTAAGGAGAGACTTTTAATCACAGAGAAGAATGGAGGAAAAAGAAACCATCCATGTTTATGAAGAAAATTTCTACTCTAAGGCTCTACCTATACCCTATGTCCTATGGTCTTCAAACAACTCCAAGCAAGCCAAGCAATCTTCATCAAGCTTTGATTTTGATCTTCAAATTTGTCTTCATTAGGCTCCACCATCATGCTCTTCAAACCAAGCCAATACCCCAAGCAAATGCCCACAAAGCCCACACAACAAAATAACCCCAAAAATGGGCAAGCCAAACAAGCACACTACTGTAAAATATACTACAAATAGTAAAATAATATTTACAAGCCTAATATTAATTCTAAGGGAAGTACTATATCTACCCTATATACCCCATAGGTCCCATACTCTAATTCAATCTAAAAACCCAAAAATAAAATGTTCAAGTGCACCTATGTTGTGTATAAACCCTAATCTAACCATCCTAATATCATCTAATCAAAACTAATCAAAACCCAATGTTAAAATCATGGAATAAATCCAGGGGGGAGCTCAAGTTTATATCTAATTACCCTAAAAATAATAGCACTAAAATGTAAAGGGAGCTAGCTAAACAAAAATCTAGAAAATTATGTACCAACTATATTCAATAAAAAACAACTAAATGTAAAATATTCACAAAAAATATAAAAAATACCTAAACTAATATTTTTATTTATTCACAATTTTCTTGAAACCATTATCAACATGTTGCAAAACTTCTCAGGTCAAAATACTTATTTTTTAATTTTATATGATTTTTTAAAGTTATAAAAAAATGAATTAAATGAATTTAAAAAAAGAGAAAATACTGGTGCAGATAGCAAGAAATTACAACATGTGAACTAACTGGGCCCAACTGGGGGGTGCGCGTATCAAAGCGCCTTGGGCCCAAATATATGTCAGAAAATAAAAAGAAAATCAAAGAAAAAGGAAAATAAAACGGTGCAGGAAGTAAACGAATTCAAGGCAATATTCAATTGGGCCCGTGAGTGGGGTGGGGATAGCACAATCCAAATTAAGCCCAATGCTCCACTTAAATGAAACGATGCGTTTCAGCATCAGCAAGCCCCTTCACAAATTGAAACACGATCAGAGCCACACGATCCTCTTGGGGTCAAAGTCAAAAGTGAGATCCAACGGTGCAGCACTTATCTTCTCCATTTGAATCAAAGTGGAGCCAAAACTCCATTGATGAACTTCCAAGAACACTCAGAATGCAGCCAATCGAACCTCATCAATTCTTGATCAAAAATCATAAAATAAAACCCTAACATGCTCTATTTCTCACCCTGATTTCATCTATGGCCTTGAATTCAATTGATATCATCTCTAACAGCAAACACGATTTCATCTCCAAAATTAATCAGAAAATCAATCATCACCAATCCTCAAATTAAGTGTCTCAATCTCTTCCTTGTTCATCACTGGTCAATTACAACTAAAAACCTAAGGTTCTACTTGCATATCCATGGAGTTCTAGGTCCAAACAGAATTTGTATGCACATGTGAATCATCACCAATTCTTCTCAAACTCTCCAGAAAGTTTCTCCTAACCACATACTAATACTCTAACTTAACAAATCAACCTAATTATGCCTAAATCGAGCCATAATTCGAAACTTACTAACCTGATAAAATGAGGGAAACAGATGGTGAAAACCTCCAAATCAATGCTTGTCCTGCTTCAAATTCCTTCAGTATGATGCTTGCTTGCTTCTGTATGCACTAGATCCTCCTCTAACAGCTTGGATTCTTGAAACAGAATTTCAATTGCAGGTGTGAAAGTTCAACTTCAAGAACTCGATTCAACCATGGATTCACTCTGGTTTTGATCTCTACACACTCAGTGATGATTATTGAATTGAATTCAATCAAGAAATTGGATTGATTCTGAGGAAAATGAAGAACTCGATGATGAATTGCAATGGAGGGAATTGAAACTCAATATTGCTTCTCTGCACCAAATGACACCAAAAAAACTGATTTAGATCAATTCAAATGGCTTTATAGGTGATGTAGGAAGGATCTAGAAAGTGCTGGAAGGATCCTATGAGAAAATGATAATCTCATGTCATGAGATGTTGAAAATGGCCAATGCAAAAACCAGTCCCATCTTGCTCTGTTACAGCATCTCAAAATGGCTTGAATTTCTCCCCTGGTAAGAATTAGAAAGTGTAGGAATGGTTCCTTGCCTTGTACCTTGATCCTTATGCGATTTGGCAAGTGTAACTTCCTCTGTAAGCAACTCATGACAAGCCCAATTTCTTGGCCTCAAATTCAAAACCCAATGGTGTCAATGATCTCAAAACATGTTTTCCCTTCAATTTGGTATATCACATGATGTATTTTGGCTTTGGATCAAAAAATCCCAAATTTGGTCACTTGAAAATGGACTTTTACCTTCCATATTTGGTCAATTTTATCATTTTGAGTTCCATGCATTTCCAAGTCATCATGACCTCTTTCCTAGACTCAAAACATCATTTTGAGCAAGTTTGATGTTTAACATTTTTCCATTTGAAGCTTGCAAGTAGGAGTTTTAGGCATATGCTTGAAATGACCTATAATCTTACTTTCCCAAAATACCCCTGGCTTGTCAAGATCATAAGTAGAGATCCACAAATCAGATTGAGGCATACCATACCTTTATAGAAATCTAAGATCATGAGGAAAAACTTTCATGTTGGCCAAAAATCCATTTGAAAACTCCTTATGGGGTAAACGTTGCTTGGAAGTCAAGTAACTTTCACAGATAAATTTCAGTGTCCTCAGATGACCTGTAACTTGCAAGAACCATAACTTGAGTTCTATAAACCTCCTTTATGCCTTCCACCACTCAAATTAAAGGTCTTGAGATGCTCTACATGTTTCATGTTGGCCAAGGATCCATTTGGGACTTGCATTTTGAATTATTTTGCTTGGAAGTTTGACCTAAATTAGGGGATTTTACTCAGAAACCCTAATTTAGAAACTTCTCTTCTTCTTGATTTATTTTGATTTCTCCTTGGCACAACACCACATCCATATCCACATGTAAAAAGATGAATCCCACATCCTTTAAGTAGGCCTTGATGCCCTTCACTCAAGCATTAGACCTAGGGTTGACCTAGATGAAACCCTAGTTGATTGTCTTCAACTGTAGCTCTTGTAACCACACCAATAACTTGTCTTACTTTCAAAGTAACCCTCTAGGTCTTCCATGATGTCTACACACATTCCATGCCTCAGTACACAGCTCACAACCTCTATGATGATCTTCAAATACTCCCCAGACAGGCTATAAATCCACTGCTTGATCTATTAACTTTTCAGAGCTTCACCTTCTTTCTTGGTGACTTGAATGGGCTTGAATCTTGATAAAAAAAATTTGGATATACTCCTTGAGATGAAAATAGCACTTGATCCCTTGTTGGATGGTTTGCCCATGCTATGTTATGCAAATGAATGAACTATGTATATGATCTATTATGCAAATGATAAAGCTATGAAAACACAAATCAAGTCAAACAAGTTGGTAAAATTTTAGGGTGCAACACATGTGTTCTTTTGTGACTAGCATTATCCATGCCAAATTTTTTGACTATGTTCTTGAAATATTTACTTTGGGAGAGAAAAATGGAATCTTCCATTTGCTTGACTTGTAGCCCAAGAAAGTATGTTAATTCTCCAACAAGGCTCATTTCAAACTCATATTACATTTGATTTACAAAATGTTTAACCATCCTATCTGACATCCCACCAAAAACTATGTCATCCACATAGATTTGAGCAATCATGATTTTTCCACCTTCATCCTTCACAAAGAGGGTCTTGTCTATCCCTCCTTTCCTATATCCATTAATAGTGAGAAACTCAGTCAGTCTCTCATACCAAGCTCTAGGAGCTTGCTTCAATCCATAAAGGGCTTTCCTCAATTTGTATGCATGATTTGGCATGTTAGAATCATCAAATCCTTTAGGTTGTTCCACATATACTTCCTCATTTAAGTATCCATTTAGAAAAGCACTTTTCACATCCATCTGGAATAATTTGAACTTCAGAATGCAAGCAACTCATAACAGTAGCCTTATTGACTCAAGTCTTGCAACAGGTGCAAAAGTTTTATCAAAATCAATCCCTTCAACTTGAGTATAACCTTGTGCCACCAGTCTGGCCTTATTTCTAGTTATTACTCCTTTTTCATCAGATTTGTTCCTGCAGATCCACTTGGTACCAATGATGTTTATTCCTTCAGGTCTTGGAACCAATTCGCATACTTCATTACTTTTGAACTGTTCCAATTCATCTTGCATGACATTGATCCAATATTTGTCAGTTAGAGCTTCCTTCACATTTTTTGGTTCAATCTTGGATACAAAACATGAACTTGAGATAATCTCTCTAGATCTGGTAACAACACCACTGTTGGGATCTCCTATGATAAGATCTTTGGGATGATCTTTCTGGATTCTTATAGAAGGTCCTTTGTTAAGAGCTTCTGACTCAGAATCTAGAGGTACAACATGAGGATCTTCAGTTTTGACAACATCAGTATGAGTTTAAAGGAATGTTCCAACATCCTTTGTGACATTGGTTTCTTCATGTTGGTCATCAATAATAACATTAATGGATTCCATCAAGACTTTTGTTCTGGATTTGAATACTCTATATGCTCTGCTGTTTGTAGAGTATCCCAGGAATATGCCTTCATCACTTTTGGGATCCATTTTTCTTCTTTATTCATGATCTGTCAGAATGTAGCATTTGCTTCCAAAAACATGGAAATACTTCACAGTAGGTTTCCTTCCTTTCCATATTTCATACAGAGTGGAGGAGGTTCCCTTTCTCAAGGTAACTTTGTTGTGAACATAGTAGGTTGTGTTCATTGCCTCAGCCCAACAGTGCATAGGTAGTTTCTTTGCATGAATCATAGCTCTAACAGACTCTTGAATAGTTTTGTTTTTCCTTTCCACTACTCCATTTTGCTGAGTAATAGGAGAAGAGAATTTATGGTTGATTCCTTCAGATGAGCAGAATTTAGAAAACTTGGAATTTTCAAACTCCTTTCCATGATCACTTCTGATTCTGACAACACCACTTTCCTTTTCTCTTTAAAGTCTTGTACAAAGATCTTTGAAAACATCAAACACATCTGATTTTTCTCTGATGAAACTTATCCAGGTGTATCTGAAGTAGTCATCAACAACCACATAAGCATATTTCTTCCCACCAAGACTTTCTACCTGCATTGGTCTCATCAAGTCCATGTGCAACAGTTCTAGAATTTTGGAAGTTGTAAGATGTCCAATCTTTGGATGTGACATCTCGGTTTGCTTACCAACCTGACATTCACCACAGACTTTTCCTTCATTAATTATTAGCTTTGGAATTCCTTTCACTGCTTCCTTGGATATGATCTTTTTCATCCCTCTTAGATGAAGATGTCCAAGTTTTTGATGCCATAGTTTAACCTCTGAAATTCTAGGTACCAACCAGTTGATGTTATAACGGATGTTATAACATCCACTACTGAACAGACTACAGAACTTAGCAATACACTGGAAATGAAAATAGTAAATAACACAGGGAATTGTTGACCCAGTTCAGTGCAAATCACACCTACTCTGGGGGCTACCAAGCCAGGGAGGAATTTCACTATAAGTAGAATTAATTCAAAGTCAAACAACCAGTTTGCACTCTTCACTTAAGACCTACCCAATAAACCTTCAGCCTAACACTAGACCTGAGTACCTACCCACCCCCCTCAATCACAGCAGTGATATCAACCACTTAAAGTTACAGATAAAATTGAAGACACTCTTCAAACAAAACTTGATCTTGCTTCACAAATTCAATCAAGATACGCAACACTCGTGCTTAAAAGCTTAGAGTGACACAATTAACAAACAACTCAAAAACACTAAACCAATGCAATCATACAGCACATGATTTCTTGGTTCACAAGTATTCCTAAGACACAAAAAACACACGTGAAGAACCAACTGAACAGACAGAATTCTTCATTCACAAAATACTCTCTCCAATCTCTATCAAGAACTATCTTCAATTAGGATTGCTACTTCGTTATTTATATGCAGCAGATTTTCCTTGGGCCTCAGTCCAGATATTAGGTTTAGCCAAGTTAAACCTCTTTTCATAAAGCTGCGCTTCTTCAATTAGGTCATGAGCATTTCATGTTATCCTCACCAATGCCTGGCATTTCGCCTAAGATAACTAGGCTTCCTTAAAGTGTATCCTGAATTCTAGCCTGAGCTCACTCATGCACTATAACAGAAAACTAACATGCGTCCTTGCTGTCAGCTACCTGATGTCATGACATTCAGTATGACATATAATTCCCTTTGTGCTAGCTAACTAAGCTTACCCTGCAGAACACTACACAAGCATGTCATGACATTAATCATGACATCTACACACGCAGTAATGTTTTACCATAAAATGCAGCCAATTAAAAACATCTACAAACTCCCCCTTTGGCAAATTTTTGGCTAAAACACTATGTCATCATATCATAGAACAAGCAGCAAAAAAGTTCACAACACATATCTAATCATGCAGGAAATCTACTAGCTAATAATACCACTCAACACACACATGATGTATTTCCATATCAAAGTCATCTACACAACCTAACAATATCAGCTTCCAACCACACATACTTAAACAGTCTGTTTTGAATTTCAAAACATCTTAGAAGACATCCTGAAGAATACCTGTCCCACAACACAAACCTATCACCTGCTAGTTCATACTTTAGATGTCACAACATTTAGTGTAACATCCTATGTTACTCCCCCTCAATTGATGCATACCACATCAGCCAAACACAACCTGCACAACCTGATTTTGTGTAACATCCTGTGTTACTCCCCCTCAACTGATGCATACCACATCAGCCAAACACAACCTATACAACCTGCAGTCAAACATAACCAGCTAGCAAACACTACACACACATACATAGGATCATCATCATGTTCATAACAGCAGCTCAAGTTGCACACCTGTATATCTGCTTAGTGCAAATATGCACAACAACAACAACAACAACAACAACAACAACAACAACAACAACAACAACAACAACAACAGTCATCTTCCACCTGTGAGGGACATAACTAAACACAACAGCTACTTCTCCCCTTTTTTAGCCACAAATTAAGACCATAACTAAAGACTTAGTATAGACCAAATAAGGTTGGAAACACAGATGTTAAAGGGTTATTATAGCACAACAAAACAAAAAAACTATTCACAAAAATTAGTTTTTTTGTGTAGCATCCAAACTAAGAACTCTAGTCATCAGACTCAGAGCCAGCAACATCATTATCTCCTTCTTCATCAGATTCTTCCTCAGAGCTGGCAGCAGCCTCTTCTAATTCAGCTTCCTGGCCATCATCCTCCCCAAAACCATCATCAAGCTTATCCTCATCATTTTCAGTAAACTCAGTATCTTCATCTTGCTCAAGAGACCTGATCAACTTTTCAAGATTTTGCTTCCTTGTCTCCAACTCCTTGCATGTTTCTTTGAGCATGGCAATAACCTCAGTTTTTCCTGTCTTTGAACTCCCTTTGGATGTCTCTGCAGATGTCATGAAAATGTCAGGAACATGAGTTCCTTGAAACAACTTGTGGTGGAAAGACAATGGGCTCTCTCTCTTGCATGCAGAGTCATTCTCTTTTAAGATATTGGGATACTGATTTAATATGATCCCACAGAAAAGAGATGGAAATGCAATGGGGTCTTTTACACTATAACTTCCTGCATGCTTCATGGTTTGGTCAAAGATGTAGGTCCCATAATCAAATTTTGTTTTGGTCCCAACAGCATAGATAAACTTCCCCAGGATAGTTGCAATAGTTGATTTATGATTTATGGGAACCCAGTTGGCAGCACCAATCTTATGTAGCATAGCATACTTCACACTCAGTTTACTTGCAACCAGCTTTCCTTTTGAGGGCCATCTTTTGACCTGGTTGTCAATAATAACTTGACACACTTTGTTGTCAGAAGCAGCTATACCAGGTTGTGCTCCATCTGATCTTCCTAGATAGTTGTTGATGATAGTTGAGGAGAAAGTGACACATTTCCCTCTTACATATACTTTGCCAAACTTATTTGATTTTCTATCAGCACATTCTTCTGATAGGTTTACTATGAATTCCTTCACAAGTATTTCATAGCACTGTGAGAACTGAGTGACAGTCTTCATCAAACCAACATCATGGATAAGATTCATGATCTCCTTACTTTCAAGAGAATTCTGAGCTAGCTCTCTCTCCAAAGCCAACCTCTTTTGATACACAAATTTCCATCTGTTGACACTTGATGGATAATGAAATAAGACATTGTCAATAGGAACATCAGGAACACTAGCAGCAAATTTGCTAGTTGTGTGTCTCTTTTTTGGTGGGATGTTAGTGACATCACAAGCAACATCTGAGTTAGAGTCTGATTCAGTACTAGTTTGGGCCTTTCTCTTCTTTGGAACGACCTTGCTCCAAGCATTGGTAGGGCCAACATGAGCACTATTTGTTACAGCCTTCTTCTTAGGAGTACTTTGCACAACTGCCTTCTTCCCTTTCCTAGTCATGAGCCTTTTGGCTATGCTAGGGTTGATCGTGGCTATCAGATCATTATCTGAATAGTCATCAAGGTTCACAATATTAGCATCATCCTTCTGGACCTTATTATCATCATTGTTATCACCTTGCATATTAACATCATTATTTTCATAAGCTTAACCCTTGTCATTTTCCTTTTGTGAGGTCGTTTCCAAGGTTTCAACATCGTGAGTGACATCAGCTTGTTCATCTAGATGGGGAGCAGGACCCTCAGTGTTGGGGGGGGGAATGGATATTCTTGGCACATCATGTTGCTCATTCAATACCCTGGATACCAAATTAGCAATGGAGTTGTGGATATGCCTAGCTTCTTCGCCATTGTTATCCTCATGAGGGATGGAGGTTGAAGAGTGAGGATCCTGACCCGTGACTAGTTCTTTAGGTCTTCTTGCATGTGAATTTTATGGTTTCTTCAGCATCAGTCCTTCTGGGGTTAGCATCTGCAGGGGTTCTACCTCAAGAATCTGGTTAGGGTTGCTAGAATCAGTTCTAGCACCAGAATCTGAATCAACGACGGTGGCCATCCTTTTGGAAGGGATAGAATTTGGTTGTTGAGACATTTTAGGAGACTTTGGCCATGAGAGAGAAGGTTTTCTGTGGTTATTGAAGGAGGTATGGAAGATGAAGAGGTGGTATGGACACCAAAAGAAGTAAACGTATTGTGTGTAGGTGCTAGAGGGGTAATATTGCAAAAGAGGAGGGAACTTAATATTTTAACCAATCATCAAATGATTAATTTTCAAAATACAATTTCCTATTACCATTAATTGCTATAATTCCTCATTAAGACCCATTCCCAACTTGCTTCTTAAATTTTTAATTTGAGTAGTCTCGAGGTCTCTTGTATAAATGTCAACACTTTGTAGGTCAGAATCCCCAAGCTCCACACGATTTCTTCCAAAGTGATGCCTATTATCGCTATGCATGGCTCTATTATACTGAATTGAGTTCATATTGATGTTACTAAGATTGTCACAATATAATGTCATGACATCCTGAGTGGCATTGCTCCCTTTATGTTGGTCACGTTTCATGGACTCTATCAAATTCCAGTATAACAGATCTAGATTTCTATGATGTCCATTCTTTGGATGTCCTATCTTGGCTTGCCCGCTAACCTGATATTTACCACAACCTTTTCTTTCATCTGGGATTAACTTTGGAGTTCTCCTTACTGCTTCCTTGGATATGGTTTTTCTCATCCCTTAAAGAAGTCCATCTTTTTTAAGCCAGAGTTGGTCCTCCTTTTCTTCTTTAGTCAATACATTGAGGTTACTTTTAGGATCCCATAAGTAACAGTTATTCTTAGATCTAGACCCCCTCATGACTTCCTCATCTTCTCCATTGGTGACAACACATTCACCCTTAGTAAATTTGACACTGAGACATTGGTCATAGAGCTGACTGATACAGATAAGATTTATAGTCAGTCCTTTAACCAACATGACATTATCCAGTTCTGGAACACCAGGACAGTCTAGTTTTCCAGCACCTTTGATTTCTCATCTAGCTCCATCACCAAAGGTTACTAGACTTGAGGAATAAGTTTTGATGCTCACCAATAGGTTCTCCAATCCAGTCATATGTCTAGAACAGCCACTGTCAAAATACCAGCCTTCTTTGGTTGGCATCCTTAGAGAGGTATGAGCTACTAGAGCAACCTCCTTGGCAACCCATTGTTGTTTCTTGACAGAGGCATCCTTTTTGGGTCTAACTTGACGCTGTTTCTTGACATGGGCACCCTGTTTGGGTTTGCCTTGATAAGGATGGCTGGGAAATCCATGTAACCTGAAGTAGAAAGGTTTAATGTGTCCAAATCTTCCACAGTAGTAAAACCTCCACCTTTGAAACTTTCTCTTGGTCTGGTTCATACGTCTATTCCCCTGATGTTGAGACATTGGTCGTGACATCCGTTTTGACCTATGATTTTCAGGCTTTGTCCTCTTGTCCCCCAAGACGGGTCCTTGTTTATCAACAAATCCTAGCCCAAACATGTTTCTTGCTTTCTGACCACTTTGTAGAATTTCTTCTAAAGTGTAAGTCCCATTGTTTAGCATCCTTATGGATTTTGACATCTGATCCAGTTTAGATTTCAACAAGCTAACCTCACTTTTGAGTGAGTCTATTATTGCCAGATGCTCTATCTTCTCAGCCTCCAACTTCCTTATGAGTTTCTTCTGCTGCTCCCCTTGTTGATATACTTCTACACTTCGGATGCATAACTTTTTATATGAGGCCGCTAGTTTCATCAAAAATCAGCTCATCTTCACCTGAATCACCATCAGATACACACACAAACTGGTTAGTGTAGTGACATGTTTGGCAGATTCTTCTTCTGATCCACTCTCAGAATCTCCATCAGACCAGGTGACAATTAGGCCTTTCTTCTGTTTCTTGAGATAGGTGGGACATTCAGCTCTAATGTGCCCATATCCTTCACATTCATGACACTGAATTTCTTTGCCTTGGTTAGACTTATCTTCATATTTACCTCTTCTGCTGATGTCAGAAGAATTGTTCTTGACATTAGGTCTAGACTTATGATTTATTCTTTTGATAAGTTTATTAAATTGTCTTCCAAGCAAGACTATTGCTTTTGACAGATTCTCCTCACTTTCACCATTGTCTTTCTCTGAGGCATCTGTAGTATTTGAAACAAAATCTATGCTTTTGTTCTTCTTCTCATCCTGATCACACATTCCCATTTCAAAGGTTTGGAGAGAGCCAATGAGTTCATCAACCTTTATGTTGGTGATGTCTTAAGCCTCTTCAATAGCAGTCACTTTCATGGCAAACCTCTTAGGTAATGATCTGAGAATCCTCCTCACAAGCTTTTCTTCAGACATATTTTCTCCTAAAGCTCCTGAGGTGTTGGAAATCTCAAGAATATTCATGTAGAATTCATGAATAGTCTCATCCTCCTTCATTCTCATATTTTTAAACTTAGTGGTCAACATCTGTAATCTTGACATCTTGACCTTAGAGGTACCTTCATGAGTTGTTTTGAGGGTATCCCAAACCTCTTTGGCCAGTTCACAGTGATGCACAAGTCTGAAAATGTTCTTGTCTATTCCATTGAATAAAGCATTCAAGGCCTTAGAATTCCCAAGAGCCAAGGCTTTTTGCTTTTTGCTCCACTCTTCTTTAGGGATTAGCACATTTGCTCCATCTTTATCTGTTTTCACTGGTTGTTCCCATCCTAAGTTAGTAGCTCTCCAGGCCTTGCTATCTAGAGACTTCAAGAAGGCTATCATACAAGGTTTCCATTAGTCATAGTTAGAGTCATCCAGAATTGGTGGTCTATTTGTGAACCCTATATCCTTGTCCATAGTACCAGAACTTATCTTCCCTAGATCTCACCAAGAAAATAACAGGCAGGGTGCCTTCTCTGATGCCAATTGAAATTCTAGGTACCAACCAGTTGATGTTATAACGAATGTTATGACATCCACTACTGAACAGACTACAGAACTTAGCAATACACTGGAAATGAAAACAGTAAATAACACAGGGAATTGTTGACCCAGTTCGGTGCAAATCACACCTACTATGGGGGCTACCAAGCCAGGCATGAATTTCACTATAAGCATAATTAATTCAGAGTCAAATAACCAGTTTGCACTCTTCACTTAAGACCTACCCAATGAACCTTCAGCCTAACACTATACCTGAGTACCTACTTACTCCCCCTCAATCACAACAGTGATATCAACCACTTAAAGTTACAGATAAAATTGAAGACACTCTTCAAACAAAACTCGTTTCTTCACAGCTTCAATCAAGATACACAACACTCATGCTTAAAAGCTTAGAGTGACACAATTAACAAACAACTCAAAAACACTAGACCAATGCAATCATACAGCAGATGATTGCTTGGTTCACAAGTATTCCTAAGACACAAAAAACACACGTGAATAACCAACTGCACAGACATAATTCTTCACTCACAAAATACTCTCTCCAATCTCTGTCAAGAACTGTCTTCAATTAGGATTGCTACTTTATTATTTATATGCAGCAGATTGTCCTTGGGCCTCAGTCCAGATATTAGGTTTAACCAAGTTAAACCTCTTTTCATAAAGATGCGCTTCTTCAATTAGGTCATGAGCATTTCATGTTATCCTCAGCAATGCCTGGCATTTCTCCTGAGATAACTAGGCTTCCCTAAAGTGTATCCTGAATTCTAGCTTGAGCTCACTCATGCACTATAACAGAAAACCAACATACGTCCTTGTTTTCAGCTACCTGATGTCATGATATTCAGTATGACATCCAATTCCCTTTGTGATAGCTAACCAAACTTACCCTGCAGAACAATACACAAGCATGTCATGACATCTACACACACAGTAATGTTTTACCATAAAATGCAGCCAATTAAAAAAATCTACAACCTCCTTTTCTTCTTTGGCCATAGAACAAACAGTGGAGTTATTTGAGACTTTAGGCTCCCATAAGTAGCAATTGTGTTTAGATCTAGATCCCGTCATGACTTCCTCATTTTCTCCATTGGTGACAATACATTCTTCTTTAGTGAATCTAACATTGAATCCTTGATCACATAGTTGACTGATACTAATAAGGTTTGCAGTCAGTCCTTTCACCAGCAAAACATTATCTAGGTCTGGAACTCCAGAATAGTCTAGTTTTCCAACACCTTTGATTTCCCCTTTAGCTTCATCACCAAAGGTCACATAACTAGTAGAATGAGGTTTGATGTCCACCAATAAGTTCTTTATTCCAGTCATATGTTTTGAGCAGCCACTGTCCAAATACCAGTCTTCTTTGGCTGATACTCTTAGAGAGGTATGAGCTATTAGAGAAACATCCTTAGCAACTCATTGTTGTTTCTTCATAAGAGTATCCTGTTTGAGTTTGACTTGATGAGTATGGCTAGGAAATCCATACAGCCTGAAGCAAAAAGGCTTTATGTGTCCAAATCTTCCACAGTAGTGACACCTCCATCTTTGGAACTTTCTCTTTATCTGGTTTATGCTTTTGTTCCCATGATGTTGAGACATCGGTCTTGACATCCAGTTTGACATATGATATTCAGGTTTTACCTTTTGAACCCCAAGGTGGGTCCCTGTTCACCAACAAAACCTATTCCAGACATGTCTCTTGATTTCTGACCAACTTGTAGAATTTCTTCCAGAGTGTCAGTTCCATTGTTTAACATCCTGAGAGACTTTAACATCTGATCAAGTTTGGAATTCAACAAATTGACCTCACTGTTGAGTGAGTCTATGGTTGCAAGATGCTCTTTCTTCTTAGCCTCCAACTCCTTTATGAGTTTCTTTTGCTTCTCCCATTGTTGGCCCACTTCTGCACTTCTGATACACAACTTTTTATATGAGGCTGCAAGTTCATCAAAAGTCGGCTCATCTTCACTAGAATCATCATCAGATACACATACACTAGTTAGTACATTGACATGTTTTGCAAATTCTTCTTCTGATCCACTCTCAGAATCTCCACCAGACCAGGTGACAGATAGACCTTTCTTTTGCTTCTTGAGGTAAATGGGACATTCAGCTCTAATGTGACCATAGCCTTCATATCCATGGCACTGAATTACTTTTCCTTGGTTGGACTTTTCTTCAGATTTAACTCTTCTTCTGGTGTCAGAGGGGATGTTCTTGACATTAGGTCTGGTCTTCTGATCTATTCTTTTTTATAAATCTGTTGAATTGTCTTCCAAGCATAGCTATAACTTCTGATAGATTTTCCTCACATCCACCATTGCCTTCATCTGAGTCCTCTTCATTATTTGATACAAAAGCTATGCTTTTATTCTTCGTTTCAGCATTTTCACACATTCCCATCTCAAAGGTTTGGAGGGAACCAATGAGTTCATCAACCTTCATGTTGCTGATATTTTGAGCCTCTTCTATAGCAGTAACCTTCATGACAAATCTCTTGGGCAATGATCTGAGAACCTTTCTTACAAATTTTTCTTCAGACATTTTCTCTCCTAAGGCTCCTGAGGTATTGGCAATCTCAAGAATATTCATGTAGAAATCATGAATGGTCTCATCCTTTTTCATCCTTAGATTCTCAAACTTAGTAGTCAGCATCTGTAGTCTAGACATCTTAACCTTGGAGGTACCTTCATGAGTTGTTTTAAGAGTATCCCAAACCTCTTTGGCCAGTTCACAGTGATGCACAAGTCTGAAGATATTATTATATATCCCATTGAATAGAGCGTTCAAGGCCTTAGAATTTCCAAGAGCCAACGTTTCTTGCTCTTTACTCAACTCTTCTTCAGGTATTAGCACAGTTGATTCGTCTTTATCTGTCTTCACAGGATGTTGCCATCCTGAGTTAGCTGCTCTCCAGGCCTTGCTATCCAGAGATTTCAAGAAGGTTATCATACGAGGTTTCCAGTAGTCATAGTTAGATCCATCCAGAATGGGTGGTCTATTCACAAATCCTACATCCTTGTCCATAGTACCAGAAATTATCGTCCCTAGATCTCACCCAGAAAATAACAGGCAGGGTGCCTGCTCTGATGCCAGTTGAAGTTCTATTAGAAGACAGTCGATGTTATATCAGATGTTATGGCATTCGCTTCTGAATAGATTATTAAACTTAGCAGTAAACAAGTAACGAAAGCAGTAAAGAACACAGGAAATTGTTTACCCAGTTTGGTGGAAATCACACCTACTATGAGGGCTACCAAGCCAAGGAGGAAATCCACTATAAGCAGTGTTAATTTAGAGCTAAACTACCAGTTTGCACTCTTCACTTAAGACCTAACCAATGCAATTTCAATCTAACTCTAGACCTGAGTTCCTAGTCACTCCCCCTCAATCACAACAGTGATATCAATCAAATAACAAACAAATTCAAAAAGAAGACACACTTCAAAAAAATCTTGATCTTGCTTAAAAGCTTCAATCAAGAGACATAGCACTCGTTCTTAAAAGCTTAGAGTGACACAACCAAAATACAACTAAAAAAACCACACTAGTCCAATACGATCATCTAGGTGATAATTGCTTGGCTCACAATTAAACCTAAGACAAAAACACACGTGAAGATGCAAACACACAAATAGAATTCTTCACTCCAAAAATATCTCCATCTTCAGTAAGGATTGCCACTCTTCTTTATATGCAGCGCATGGGCCTTGGGCCTAAGTCTCATAAATTAGGTTTAACCAATTTAATCCAATATCCACAATTCAAGGTGCTAAAAAATAGGCCATAGGCGTTTCCTTTCATGATCAGCACTGAATAGAAAGTTTCCTAAAATATAGCCTGAGATAAATAAGGAAACATAGCAGAAAACAAAACAGCGCCCATGCTGGCAGATACCGATGTCACAACATTCATCTTGACATCCAATAAATTTGTATTAGCTAACCAAACATATCCTGCAGAACACTACACAAGTATGTCATGACATCAGTCAAGACATCTACACACATAACAATGTTTTACCACAAAATGCAGCCAATCAAGAACATCTATAAAGCATGTTTGGCATTCAACACAAAATAGAAGTCAGAGTTTTTTGTAAACCATCTTCTTGGTGTCAAAAATATTCAAGACCAAGGGCGTTGGGGAATCAGAGCTTGATATCCACAAAATGAATAAACCAGAATATTCATGCATTAATCTTCTTCTTGCATATCATGTACAAAACAAATCATGCATAAACCTCGGCCCGGATCTGGAAACCTCTTAGGAAAGTTCTGTGTAATCCTCAGCAGACTAAGATTTAAGAGTTATTCTCAAGGGTAGAGCGGTTCTTCTTCTTAAGTACAAGTTTCTCTCTGAAGTCAATCAATAATGATGTTGATTCTCAAGGCAAGTTTTCTTCCCCAACAAGGTGATTATATTCCCCAAATGAACACTAGTGTCAATGGATTTTTTGCTTAGTTTTCCCAACAAATATCTCCCCACAAGTCATCATCTGAATTTATTCTCCAGCAAAATTTCATTAACTCACCAGACGAATTTCATATCAGCAAGATTCTTTAGAAATGTGTCCTCAGCAGTATTATCTTCAGCCATTATCTTCGAAGTATTTGTCTAAGATGGACATTTCTTCACAAGGATAGCTTAAGGTATCAATCTCCTCAGTGAGACTAATGGACAAAAATTCCATAATAGATAAGCTTTACTAAATAATCCCCAATATATATACAGTAAGTCTCATGTGTGTTTATTCCCCAAAGAGTCTCTTGTATTCCCCGATAGGTTACTTCAGTTAATCCTTGGCAGAGTCAGTGGTCCTTACTGATCTACTATCTAAAAAAGCATTTGGATTAAACCTTTTGGTCTGATAGTTGAAAGTAATGTTAAGCTTTTTGTTAGTATTAACCTTTCATCCCCAAGCAAGTCTCCAGGATCTTCTCATTCCCCAAAGGATTCTACTGTCAGTCAAGAGCGGCTGAATATGTAATTATTCCCCAAAGAGAGTATATTGCTAATTTCTCAGCTGATTTGATTCAACAAAGAGCAATTGAATGCAAAAGTTTCAGCCAAGAGTTATTGAGTATGACACATTTAGTAAAGAGCAGTTGAATCTGATCATTTCTTCCCCAGGAATCTACCTTCAACGAAGAAAGTTTGAATAATAAATGAGTGTGTTACTTTGTAACAAGTCCATCCATTACATTTTTCTAACATGTTTACATGTATTTTAGATCTACCGTTAGCAAGAAGCACTAGAGCATGATCAATCAATATTATGAAGCCTACCTTCAGGAAATACAAACTGAATATGATTTTTTTTTCCATCACCAAAGGTCTATAGGAACATTATTCTCTAATCCCCAGTCAATTTGCATAACATCTAAGAAATTGAGAGTCTTTCTTAGTTCATTATTTCACGATTAAGAAATCGAGAGTATTTCTTATTTCATATGTATAACATCTAAGAAGTCGAGAGTATTTCTTAGTTCATCATTTCATGACTAATAAATCGAGAGTATTTATTATTTCACTTGCATAGCATCTAAGAAATCGAGATTATTTCTTAGTTCATCAACATTCATATGATTATGAAATCGAGAGTACTTCTTCATTTATATCATTTTGTTTTTACGGAGTCGAGAGTACTTCTTAACATTCATGATTAAGAAATCAAGAGTATTTCTTATTTCATATTATTACATTCTTAAGGAGTCGAGAGTACTTCTTAACATTCAAATGATTAACAAATCGAAAGTATTCTTTATTTCATATCATTTCATTCTTAAGGAGTCGAGAGTACTTCTTAACATCCATGATTAAGAAATCAAGATTATTTGTTATTTCATATCATTTCATTCTTAAGAAGTTGAGAGTACTTCTTAACATTTCATGATTAAGAAATCGAGAGTGTTTCTTAATTCATGTGCGTTCATATTTAAGAAGTCGAGAACACTTCTTAGCATAATTAAGAAATCGAGAGTATTTCTTAATTCATGTGTATTCATTTGTAAGAAGTCAAGAGTAATCAGCTTGCAGACGTCAATATTCTTAATCTACAGTTCGCGTAGTTCAATATGGTGTGCTCGTTTTAATTTTTTGACTACTGTTTTTTGCATTTTTGTCCGTCTAAGTCTTTTAACCGGTCGATTTTTATTTCAAATTTTTTTTTAAAAAAAGTTGCATGTTTCCAAGAAGTTTATTTCGCATTGATCATTTTAATGCGTTCAGATTATTTTTTTGGCATTTTTGCGCCCATTTTTATTCAGTTTTTGTTCGATTATTTTTGGTCTTTTACCAAAATAATCGAAAGATGTATTCAAAATTAATTTTATTTTTTATTCTATTTTAATTTGTGTTTGTTTATTTTTAATTTAATTAGTAAAGATAAAAGAGTTAATTTGTTTTTAAATTAAATTAGAGGACCAATCACCTAGGGGCACTTGTACCCTTTTTTTATTTGTGAAATTAATTAAGATTTGGACCATTGAAACAATGACACATGAACTTGCTTGAGATATTTTTATTTTCTCTTTCTTTCCCCCCTCCCACGTTTTTTTTCTCCTCCCCTTCCCTCTCTCTCAAAATTTTCCTTATATTCACTTATAATATCTCTCTTTTAATCTGCCACTTAACAAGAGAACAATGTAGCACATTATTTTCATCATCTTTTCCTCTCCACCTCCCCTGTTTTTCACATAACATCCTCTTCATATTTCACCATCATCCTGTCTCTTCTTCTTCCACTTCCATATACTCATCACTTTAACCTCCTTACTCTTCCTTGCACCGACCACCACCAACTAAAGCCTTACATCTCATAAACACCATATGTAACCACTCTCCCTCCTCTTATATACGAACAACACAAACTCACCATCAAATACCTTCCCCTTGTATAAGCGACCCCCGAACCCGATTTAATTGCGACAATTAGTTTCTTTTTGTTTTTCGTGGGTTTTATCGATATTTATCCTTCCCTCTTCGAGAATAAATAAAGTTCGGTGGCGATTCTATTTTGTTTATATATCGAGCGTTCCTTACGCCCGAGTATTTTTTGCGTCGTGACAATACGTGCTACATGCATTGTTTATTTTCAATGATTTTGGTAAAATCATAAACGAAACCTGGAACATACTAAGAGTTGTCATCATCTTCAACTTTGGTTTTATGCATACACGCAAACAAAGTACACACAATCATCCATTGTATAGGTGTCATCTAGAATCAAGTTGATAAGGTCCAATTTAGCTTGTGATATTGTAAATTATGTTGAGATCTTAGGGGATTTCAAATAAGAAAACCAATGTGGGGTTTTCCTTCAAGATTAAAGTGTGAATTTGAAGGTTTTGGACAAGATTACTCAATTTTGGATTCGATCGAGTGAAGGCTTTGAAGGGTTATAGTTCTTGCAAAAGAGTAGCGTGAGATGGTTGATCATCTTGGTAAATCTTGGGTTACGACAATTCTGCAATTTAGATTCGATCATGTGAAGGATTCAAAGGGTTGCGGGTGAGATGGTGAATTAAATTGGTATTGTTAGGTGACTTGATCAAGCTTAGATCAAGGGAAGAGAAATTTCTAGGATCAACATCAAACTTAGGATTTGTAGGGTTGCATTGCTACATTTCTCTTGTAAATTACTTTTGCAAAGTAAGGTTAATTTTATGATCTCAATTCGAATTCGAATTGAGGACAGACGTACCCATAGCGAGGTCGATTGGGGAACTGCCTAAATAATTTCTTATGTACTCTCTTTCTCTCTCTCTATCTCTCTCTATCTATCTATCTATTTGTCTGTATATCTATCTCTCTCTTTATCTCTTATATTTCCTTAAAAAATTATTGTGTTCATCATTTATGCGATTAATTCGTTCAAAAAATTATTTTGAAACTTTTTTGAAAGCATTTTGCGAGTTGATCACAATCATTTTGATTGTGGTAAGATTTTAAGATCAATAAAATTATACAAATTTCCAAACCAAAATGATTGTATGCAAGGTGTTCGTTAATTTGTGTCAATAGTGTTTTTGTTTGATTTATCATTAGAAATAGAATTGCTTATTTAGTAGCTTTCTAGTGATTGGGATTATAGCCCATTGATTAAAGTTGCTTATCATCATCTCTAACTTGTTTTCACATACGCGTATATGAGCTTTTCGATAGTGGTTTGATTTAGACAAATCGATTCATTTTACTTCCGCTAGTGTCGCTACTGCGAAAAAAGGAGTCGGCAGAAGACAGAAGAGTCGCCACCGTTTGTTATTTATCCCAAAAAGAGGGAAAGGAAACAATCAGAGAAAATCTACGGAAAAGGGATAAGATCGGTCGTCGTAACCAAATCTCGGGTTCGAGAGTCGGTTACGCAAGGGGAAGGTATTAGCATCCCTCACGTCCGTCGTACTCAACGGGATCCACGCTTGTTGTCTAGTCTATGGGTGAAAAACAAACTATCTACGACTGCTAAAGCTAAACAGAAAGAAACGGAACAAACTGACTCGATAGAGCATCACCGCCCTATGCCTATGTATTCTCATCTGGCATGAGAAATCAGAGTCAACGTAGTTCAGGAAACTATGGGGGGTTGCTCACCAAGACATCGCGTCTCGTGCCTACGTATTCTCGTCTGGTACGAGAAATCAGAGCAAAATGTAGTTCAGGCTAACTACGGGACGAAAAGGGTGTTCTCGATCACACAGGGGTGAGAGAAGAGGTAGACGATACTAGCGTACGCATTCTATCAGTTAGGTGTATTGCTGCTCGACCGTTAGAGACTTAGGTGTTACCTATTTGTGGTAGAACGGACGTAGTATGTCATTGGTTCAAAGGTACAGGTACCTAAGGAATTAGAACAACGGGCTAGTCTCGATTACACGGGACAAGAGAAAGGGAAATTAGTTGTTAGTGTGCTTGCCAAGACGTCGCGTCTTGTGCCTACATATTCTCATCTTGCATGAGAAATCAGAGCAGTTGTAGTTCAGCCAACTACGGAAAACGGTCTCGATTGCACGGGGCAAGAGAAGGGACTCAATCGCCACGATGCAAGATAAAAGGGAGTATCGATCTCCAGGAAGTGAGAGAAAAGAGTTTCGATCGCACGGGGGCGAGAGGAAAGAGGAACTAGGCCTAACACGCCTAAATAGGAAGGAACTCGGGACACACACGCTAGAACCTAAGGCGTAGGAGAGAATGCGTCGCATATTTTCCAAAGGACATACGCTAAACACTCTAGACGAATGAGAGGTGGCCCCCCACTCTTCATTTCACACGTATCTATTGCTTAGAACTCACAACGCTCGGCGGTTGATTAAAAGACTTGAATTAGAAAGATGTTACCGAACGGAGTGGTTCCGTTGACCCTTGACATTGTGTGCAAGCTCCATTCCAATCTTATCCTCTTTGATCCTTGATGATGAGGTTTCGAATCAGGACTAATGTGACGTTGAACCGTCGTAGCTCGACTTATAAGGGAAGTCAAACTATAGGAGGTCGCGTATTCATTCCCGTGCTATGGACAAGATAGAGAAATGATATTGAGGATCATTCTCCAATTGAATCGTGTCGCAAGAACTAAAAACAATAGGATCTCGTCTTGTAGATACAAGACTTCATCAATCACCAAAAGTCAAAATAAAATCGAAAAGATGAAAAGAAATGAGGAGAGAAATAAGTGGTCTCAGATCCAACATTATTCATCAATAATTTGACTGGTAATGAATTACGGAAATGTCGTCATCGACCAAAAACGAATGAAATAAAATAAAGTCGAAAATGAGAAAGAGGAGAGAAAGGCGGTCTCAGGTCCATCGTTTCTCATCAATAATTTGACAGAAAAACAATAGAGGTCTCGTCATCGACCAAAACAAGAAAATGGGATAAAATGTCGAATAACAAATGAGAAATAAGATTACCTCTAAAATAGAAAATAAAATGAAATAAACTCTAATATAAATAGAATAGAAATCTAAAAGAAGTTAAAAAGAAAATAATATATATATTTACATATTCTAAAGGGAATAAAATATAAAACTAGAATAATATATATAATATGAAGAGAAAAAAAAGGTTACAAATATAATATATAAAACTAAAATTAAAAATATTTACAAAATATAATACATAAAACTGTTTTTGATAATTATAACTAAAAAAACTTAAATAATATAAAAAAAATAAAACAAAGAAAAAAAAAAAGAAAAAAGGGGAGGGGTATTGTTTCTCGGTGATGTGTGAGGATAATAAGGAATCCTTTGAGCTTCAAGCCCGTCATCCCGTGATGGAAACCAAACAAAACCGCAGGAGAACACAAGAAGAAGGCCCACCGCCCACAACTGGAATATAACCATCAGCAAAACAACGCAAATCTGAAGCAAGCTCGCCCGTGATAATACCTCATTCACCACAAAACCCATTAGTACAAATGTTTCAAGACAACACTCAACAATACCATCTATGAACCGATGCCAAATATTATCAACATCGTCGATCTAAGAGGCCGAATGAACAACTCCAATCGATTCTCAACCTTCTCTCTGTCCAGATTCTGCTTCAGTTTGTATACATGAGAGATTTGAGACAGGTTTGATATGGCTACGGAAGGTTTGAAAATGGGTCGTGGCTGTTGAAGATGTTTTAACGGAAGACATGTTTGGGAGGTGGATTTCACGTTTTGAAGGTGTTGAGAGTGGTGAAGCAAGTTTCTGGGTTGGTTTGATAGAGGTGATGGCGGATGAGGAAGACGGTTCGCGAAAACGGAGAGGAGGTGAATGGTTGTCATTGAAATGGGTTTATGTGAGCTTGGAGGATTGTTGGAAAGGATGATGAAGATGGATGAACGATCTGGGTTTTGAGATGATGGAAAGTGGTGGTTTTGATTTGAAAAGGGTTAAGGGTTTGAATACGATGGATAACGATGGAAGCTGAGTTGAAAGGTTGTGAACAGAGTTCAGTTGATGATTGAATTTTCTGGTTTTTTTTTCGAGAACAGGGTTAGATTTGGGTTGTTTAGAACTTCTAAAATGGATTTTGAGTTGATTCTAACGGTGGCGAATCGTTTCCGAAAATGGGTTAGAGTTAAGGATGAGTATTGGCGTTCTAGGTGAGTTGTGAAGCATGCTTCTGGGTAAGTTGGTTTGAAGTTTTGAAGGTGCGATGGTTGCTGCGAAGATGGAGGTTGTAGCTTGAAGGTGAGGGATGGGTAGACCGAAGAACAGTTGGGGCGACTGATGTTGGGATTCGTTTACAACACTTTTGAGGATTCATACATTAAATTAAAGTGAGGAACACGAATAATAAAGATTCTATGATAAACAAGATTGAGACAAATAAATAAAGCTAGAGTGAGAGAACAAAGAGAAGAAGTGATTAGTTTTGATTTTTGGAGGTGATGAAAACGAGAGGTATGAAGAACAAAGAGAAGGTGCAGAGAGTGTTTTTGTGTGACAGTTGTTGATGTTTGTTCAATGGAGGTTTGTAAGCTTGTTCATGGTGGATTGATGAGGATGATGAAGATGTGAGGGAACTGATGGAAGGAGGTAGCTGGTTAGGGTTTGGGGGCTGAAGCTTGAAGGCAATGAATAGTGCCTTTATATGCCAAATTGTGACACGTGGCAGGCTTGGGACTTGGTTAATGACTGATGATTAATTAAGTTAATTCGTGCTGATGTTAGTTGACTAAATGATTAACTAATTAATTAATGAAAAATTGATAATGATTAAATAAATAACAATTAACTACCTCCTAATTTAAAATAACAAAACCTAATTAAATTAATACTAATAAAATCTAATAAAACTATTAAATAAACTAATTAAAAATAAATAATAAAATCTATATTATAAAATAAAAACTATATTCTATCCAAATCTAAATAAAACTATTATATCTATTTATTTTTCAAAACAATATTTAAAAAAATATATTTAAACTATACAATTAAATCCTAAAACCATTTTCTAAAACCCTAATAAGAACAAATGAACAAACTATAATAATCTATATTGAAAATAAATATCTACTCCTATTTAAAATATTTCTAAGTAAATAAAAATAAAACTAAAACTATTCTAAATAATTAAATAAGACGAAAATAGCAATAAAAATGCAAAAATGTCATGGAAAACAGGCGGGCACCGAAATGCGCCGATATTATCGACATGGATTGAATTATCAAGAGGAGAGCGACTTTCGCTCGATTTTTTGACATTGAACTTATCATTTGAATTATTTGAATTGCCTGAAATGCGAGCAAAGCGGCTAAAATCCTGATAAATTCAATCCGACTGATAACACGGGAAAAATGCGACCTAAATGATATGTAGATGAAAACGAAGCAAAAGCCAGTCAAAGATAGAAAACTGGTGGGCAAATTTTAGGGTGCAACAGCTGCCCCTATTCAATCGACTTGGACCAGAAGGGATGAAAGATAACCGCTTTCAGACTTCATGGTAGAAGGTGATTGAATACAAAAAGAACCCAGAAATTTGCAGTCTGTCGGGATTTATGCAATTGAAGCCCGGTCATACGTTGTCGGAAAGAACACCACATCCAAAGACCACATCGTCTAACGATAGACGGGAAGCAAACCATATCCAAAACTCACATCGTCTAATCATAGACGGGAAGTAATATCATATCCAAAACTCACATCATCTAATGATAGACGGGAAGTAATATCATATCCAAAGTCACATCGTCTAATGATAGACAGGAAGTAATATCGTATCCAAAAAACTCACATCATCTAATGATAGACGGAGAGAAACATCATATTCAAAACTCGCATCGTCTAATGCTAGACAGGAAGAAAACTATCCATAACACACCGCCTAATGATAAGCGGGAAGAGAACAATATCCCAAAATATCTCAACGCCTAATGATAAGCGGGAAGAAACATTATATCCGAAAGTCACATCTCCTAATGATAAGCGGGAAGTAATATCATATCCGAGGAACCACATCGTCTAATGATAGACGGGAAGTAATATTATATCCAAAACTCTCACATCGTCTAATGCTAGACGGGAAGAAAACCATCTCCAAAAGTTCACATCATTTAATGATAGACGGAAAGAAAACCATCTCCGAAGTCACATTGTCTAAAGATAGACAGGAAGAAAACCATCTCCGAAAGTTCACATCGTCTAAAGATAGACAGGAAGAAAACCATCTCCGAAAGTTCACATCGTCTAATGATAGACAGAAAGAAAACCTACTGGGGATGTCATCATCAGAGGGTTGATGGACAATAGTACGACCGACGTATGATCTAGAACCCGAAAGAAAGTAAATCGATGAGCTCTCTGAACAAAGTTGTTGGATAAATTCCCCTGTCTTGATTGAAGAGTGATTTGGGCTGTCACGGAAGGCTAACAAAAACTGGCTTATGCTTCGCATGCACATGTTTGAATTTTTCTATGGCGTAGTGCTCCATACGCAATGGAAATGCTACGCATTTGAGGATGAGATGCAAATATGATAACTATATGCAGAAATTCAGATGCAGGCTCGGGCTGCCGGGGAAAGCTAGATGCAAAGAACCACTCCAGCAAAATAAATGCTGAAGAGGTGAAGCCAACTCCGCTGGGAATAACCGGATGTGCCAAGTATGATTAGACTTCTGCTGGGGGAAACAGATGAAGGGTTACGACTTCCCGACATTCATCTTGAATCTGAAGATTGACTGCACCTTCTTGAATAGCTCTGAGTAGCTCTGAAGATATGGGGAGGAATTGATTCCTCAGTTTCCAATTTTGCCCCAGCCCGTGGGATCTCTGTATAAATCTTCTTCGAAAGGAGATCTGAAAGCTCTGTACCTTGCTGATTTGATATGAACTGCCTCAGCATCATGAACCTCGGAGAGGTGCTTCAGATCAACTTCCTTCTGGGTAAGGATAATATCTATGCTCTTGGGGTGACTTGCCCCAGCCTTGCAATGATTTTGCTCCTGATTGGCTGATTTAGAGAAGTGCCTCTCACTTCGAGAGATTTATCAAATCTCGACCTGATTGCCTCAGATTAACTGCATCTTAGAATGGCTGACTCCCTTTATGATCATTCGATATGACTTGCCCCTGCTTGACAGAGTATTCAGGCATTCTGCATCTTACCAATCAAACTTTCCACTGCGGAAACTTTCTTGCTGTCAAATGCTTACTCGCGAGTAAAACAAATCATTTTGCAAAAGATAATATTAATGCAATGCATATGACAGTCTTGAAATCCAAGTCTGTTCACTGGAAAAAAGTTTTGATATTTAGTGAACGAATCACTTATCAGAATGTCAATATCAATACCAACATGGTAAGAAGAATCCTTTTAGGAATCAGTTTTGACGCGATCTTTACCAAAGTATGCTTTCGAAACAAACCTGCTTCAATTAGGACTTTTGAAGGTGGTATCTTGGCCAGGTTCACGGTTTGAAAAAGAAAGGATATCAGGCTCTAAGTTTTGTTTAACCCACCCATTCTCCTTGATGTTCTTCGGTCCTATATTCATCTAATTCGACACTCGCTCACCTCTCAGAGGATGAATGACAAGAGTGATGGTTCAGGAAAGCACAAGTTTTCGGAGTGACAATCACTCGCTTTTCGTCTTTGGTGTCTGGAATCACACGACTTGTTCTTCGTCAATTTTTTTCCCTATTTTTTCCTGGACTGACTCTTTTGAGTACATCTTCTAATTTCGAAGTCCAGCGGGATGCCCTAATTTTTGCCTAAGCCACTTGCTTTTAAGTTGTCACTCAACGGGCTTTTTTTCTTTCTTTTCCTTTCTTTTGATTCTCTTTTTTTTTAACAAATCGTGTGACACCGGCTTGTCCGACTTGTTTGATCAGGTTGTGACTGTCTCACTCTTTGGTCGGTAAGGGATAACCATTGTGGTTCTTTAGGTACGACCTCTACAGGTGTGATTGATCCTCGAACGGGAACATTCCTTTTGCAATTTGGATGCTCGGTCAAATTAGTTGATACCTACCCTACCCCAGGTTAAGATTGAGGTTTTTTTTTTGTTTTTAGAAAGAAACTCCTACTACTAGGCTCAAAGGAGTTGACAAGGGATTCTCATCCTTATATCTCCGGTGTTTAGGATTTGAAACAATGCCTATACATCATCAACAGGTTTTATTCAAAAGCATACAATTGGAAATTCTGCGTCTTTCAATTTTGTCATCCTCCCCGGATTCCGCTTAAACAAGCGTTTGACATCAATTAAAAAACATTGAGTGAACACGAATGGTTTTAATCAAAACATGCATATTCATTTTATTATCATTATCAATTGAAAACAAACAAGTTCTACAAATAAGATTTGCAAATAAGTTCACGCTTAAACAGAAAAGAAACTACAAATGCAAAGAAATAACATAATAAAAAGATTGCCAGCTTCGGGGAACTGGGCTTTCAAGTCTTGATTTGCTGCTGAACCAACCATCTTCAGAATTGCTCATCGAAATTTGTCTAATAATCTTCTGAACATCTGCTCTTGGTAAATCCCTCCATAACATTAGCTGTTGAACCCACATGACCGGATGATGGAGGATCATTGATCTGGATACCTTGAGGCGCGACTGAGAACATGTTGGAGTCAAGCAGAGTCTGAATCTTGCTCTTAAGCACCTTGCAGTCTTCGGTTGAATGCCATTGTGCCCCAACATGACACTCACAGTGGGCGTTGACATCAAAACCTGGCGGGTGTGGATGAATCTATGGATCAATCTTCTTCGGCACTATCAATCCACCTCTGATCAAGTCTGGCAATATCTGACTGTATGACAATGACAGCTGAGTGAAATGCCTCTCTGGCTTCCTTGGTCTTCGCCGGGCGTGCTGATGCGGATGATGACAGTATGATTGTTGACTGTGGATGGGAACAGATATCTGATACACAGACCCAACAGGTTGCTGACTCTGAACACTCGAAGTGTCGGAAAACTGAATCTGAGGTACTGGAGATTCTGAGATAGCATCATTTTCTTTCTCCCAATCCTCTTGAGAACTGACAATTGATTCTCTTTCATAAACCAAGGTATCTGAGATGTCTCGAATCTTTCCACTCTTGATTCCGCTCTCAATACGTTCTCCCACTATCACCAAGTCAGAAAAGTTCACTACCTTACTACCAATCATCTTATTAAAGTAATGGCCTTGCAAGGTATCCACGAACAGGTCAACCAATTCTCTGTCCAAAAGTGGTGGTTGAACGCGAGCTGCGAATTCTCTCCATCTCTGCACATACCCTCTGAAGGATTCATTGTCTGCCTGAGATAATTCCTGCAAGTGCATGCGGCTGGGATTCATGTCGAGATTGTAATTATACTACTTCACAAAGGCATTAGCTAAATCTGACCATAAACGAATGCAACCATTCTCCAACTGCATATACCAACCCAACGATGCTCCATTCAGACTGTCTTGGAAACAGTGGATCATAAGCTTGTCATTGTGGACATGCGAGGTCATTCTTCTGTAGAACATCACCAAATGCTGCTTCAGACAACTATACCTTTTGTACTTCTCAAAATTTGGCGTCTTAAACTTCGGAGGTATCACAAGACCTGACACCAAACACATGCTCTAAGCATTCAGATTAAGAGTATCCTGACTCATTAGGGTGTCAAGCTTTTCATCCAACAGACGATATCTTCTCATAAATTTAGCAGTCTATGGGCTCTTAGCATTAATCTTCGGAACAACCCTTTGAGAATCTGCCACGGAGAATGTGAAGTTCTGATAGTCCGAGTCATGGAGAGAAGATGAATCTCTATCTCTGACAATGGTATGCTCTTGAACAGGAATTTGCAAAGGCTGAGCTTGAGCAACATTGTTCACTGGAGTTCTCTGAATATCGGCCTCTCCTCTAGTCATAGCTGTCATGGCTTTTATGAGCTGATCCAACTGGTTCTTCATCAATTCAAACTCTACCCTTGTAACAACCAAATTCTGCTCTTCTGAGTTCATGATCCTTCCATAAGCTAAATTAAGTCCGATGCGAATGTCGGGAAATCAACTGCGGATTGGACAAAAGAATGGTAAGCTCTCTGTTCCGGCCGAGGATGGACATGCAAAAATGAGATGCACATGAAATGCAATGCAAAATGCTGATGCAACAAACAAAGGATCAAAGATCCCACAAAGCTCTGAACAACTGCTGTACTGCTGACTGGACAAGTTCAAAAGTCCGCTCTGAAGAGAAAACCAAAATACCGGGTAGGCTAGAGGTCAAGTTTCCTGCAAAAATTCCCCCACTCACAGGTGTGAACCTATCTCTGATAAGGTTCGGCATCCTATGCGGTCGTCAGCGTCACAGACTTTCAAGAAACAATGATACATTCACCATTTTTGGTTTGGCATCATTGTCTCATGAAGCGGCCTCACTTAGCTGACTCCCAAGTGATCGGTCTCCAGAGTCGACAGCTTTCAGATCCAACACCCCCGTCCTAACCAGCAAGATGAGATGTCTTCAAAGAAAACCTCGTCTGAACGCGAATTTCGTGGGGACTAATGCATGCTAAAACATACAGGTCCATCACTACTCTTTACTCTAATGCTATGTATGTCCTCAAGCCTGGATTTTAGCTTATCTCTCAAAGGAACAACCACCCAACAACACAACAGCAATAGATAATAATATAGTGCGAAAAATGTAAATACAAATATATACAAAATACAACTCACAAATATATACACACCCAAAGATAAGCAAAAAAGCGCTAGGATTGACTCGCATAGGGGAACAGGATATCCCCAACAGAGTCGTCAGCTGTTCGCTACTGAGAAAAAAGGAGTCGGAGGAAGACAGAAGAGTCGCCACCGCTTGTTATTTATCCCAAAGAGAGGGAAAGGAAACGATCAGAGAAAACCTACGGAAAAGGGATACGATCAATCATCGCAACCAAATCTCGGGTTCGGGAGTCGGTTACGTAAGGGGAAGGTATTAGCACCCCTCACGTCTGTCGTACTTAACGGGATCCACGCTTGTTGTCTAGTCTATGGGTGAAAAACAAACTATCTACGGCTGCTAAAGCTAAACAGAAAGAAACGAAACAAACTGACTCGATAGAGCATCGCCGCCCTATGCTTACGTATTCTCATCTGGCATGAGAAATCATAGTCAACGTAGTTCAGGAAACTACGGGAGGGATTGCTCGCCAAGACATCACGTCTCGTGCCTACGTATTCTCGTCTGGTACGAGAAATTAGAGCAAAACATAGTTCAGGCTAACTACGGGACAAAAGGGTGTTCTCGATCACACAGGGGTGAGAGAAGAGGTAGACGATACTAGCGTACGCATTCTAGTAGTTAGGCATATTGATGCTCGACCGTTGGAGACTTAGGCGTTACCTTTTTGCGGTAGAATGGACGTAGTATGTCATTGGTTCAAAGGTACGGGTACTTAAGGAATTAGAACAACGGCCTAGTCTCGATTGCGCGGGGCAAGAGAAAGGGAAAATAGTTGTTAGTGTGCTCGCCAAGGCGTCGCGTCTTGTGCCTACATATTCTCATCTGGCATGAGAAATCAGAGCAGCTGTAGTTTAGCCAACTATGGAAAACGGTCTCGATTGCACAGGGGCAAAAGAAGGGACTCAATCGCCAGGATGCAAGAGAAAAGGGAGTCTCGATCGCCAGGAAGCGAGAGAAAAGAGTTTCGATCGGACGGGGGCGAGAGGAAAGAGGAACTAGGCCTAACAAGCCTAAACGGGAAGTAACTCGGGACACACACGCTAGAACCTAAGGTGTAGGAGCGAATGCGTCGCATATTGTCCAAAGGACATACGCTCATCATTTCCCAGGTATCTATTGCTTAGAACTTACAATGCTCGGCGATTGATTAAAAGACTTGAATTAGAAAGATGTTACCGAACGGAGTGGTTCTGTTGACCCTTGACATTGTATGCAAGCTCCACTCCAATCTTATCCTCTTTGATCCTTGATGATGAGGTTTTGAATCAGGACTAATGTAACGCTGAACCGTCGTAGCTCGACTTATTAGGGAAGTCAAACTATAGGAGGTCGCGTATTCATTTTCGTGCTATGGACAAGATAGATAAATGATATTGAGGATCATTTTCCAATTGAATCGTGTCGCACGAATTAAAAATAATAGGATCTCGTCTTGTAGATATAAGACTTCATCAATCACCAAAAGTCAAAATAAAATCGAAAAGATGAAAAGAAATGAGGAGAGAAATAAGTGGTCTCAGATCCAACATTATTCATCAATAATTTGACTGGTAATGAATTACGGAAATGTCGTCATCGACCAAAAACGTATGAAATAAAATAAAGTCGAAAATGAGAAAGAGGAGAGAAAGGCGGTCTCAGGTCCATCGTTTCTCATCAATAATTTGACATAAAAATAATAGAGGTCTCGTCATCGACCAAAACAAGAAAATGGGACAAAATGCTGAATAACAAATGAGAAATAAGATTACCTCTAAAATAGAAAATAAAATGAAATAAACTCTAATATAAATAGAATAGAAATCTAAAAGAAGTTAAAAAGAAAATAATATATATATTTACATATTCTAAAAGAAATAAAATATAAAACTAGAATAATATATATAATATGAAGAGAAAAAAAAGGTTACAAATATAATATATAAAACTAAAATTAAAAATATTTACAAAATATAATACATAAAACTGTTTTTGATAATTATAACTAAAAAAACTTAAATAATATTAAAAAAGTAAAATAAAAAAAAAAATAAAAAAAAAGGGGAGGGGTATTGTTTCTCGGTGATGTGTGAGGACAATAAGGAATCCTTTGGGCTTCAAGCCCATCATACCATGATGGAAACTAAACAAAACCGCTGGAGAACACAAGAAGAAGGCCCACCACCCACAACTGGAATATAACCATCAGCAAAACAATGCAAATCTAAAACAAGCTCGCCCGTGATAATACCTCATTCACCACAAAACCAATTAGTACAAATGTTTCAAGACAACACTCAACAGTACCATCTATGAACCGATGCCAAATATTATCAACATCATCAATCGAAGAGGCCAAATGAACAACCCCAATCAATTCTCAACCTTCTCTCTGTCCAGATTCTGCTTCAGTTTGTATACGTGAGAGATTTGAGACAGGTTTTATATGGCTATGGAAGGTTTGAAAATGGGTCGTTGTTGTTGAAGATGTTTTAACGGAAGACGTGTTTAGGAGGTGGAGTTCACGTTTTGAAGGTGTTGAGAGTGGTGAAGCAAGTTTCTGGGTTGGTTTGATAGAGGTGATGGCGGATGAGGAAGACGGTTCGCGAAAACGGAGAGGAGGTGAATGGTTGTCGTTGGAAAATGAGTTTGTGTGAGCTCGGAGATTGTTGGGAAGGATGATGAAGATGGATGAACGATCTGGGTTTTGAGATGATGGAAAGTGGTGGTTTTGATTTGAAAATGGTTAATGGTTTGAATACGGTGGATAACGATGGAAGCTGAGTTGAAGGGTTGTGAAACAGAGTTTGGTTGATGATTGATTTTCTGGTTTTTTTTTAGAATAGGGTTTGGATTTGGGTTGTTTAGAACTTTTGAAATGGGTTTTGAGTTGATTCTAACAGCGGCGAATCGTGTCCGAAAATGGGTTAGAGTTAAGGATGAGTATTGAGGTTCTGGGTGAGTTGTGAAGCATGCTTCTGGGTAAGTTGGTTTGAATTTTTGAAGGTGCGATGGTTGATGCGAAGATGGAGGTTGTAGCTTGAAGGTGAGGGATGGGTAGGCCGAAGAACAGTTGGGGCGGCTGATGTTGATATTCGTTTACAACACTTTTGAGGATTCAAACATTAAATTAAAGTGAGGAACACGAATAATAAAGATTCTATGATAAACAAGATTGAGACAAAGAAATAAAGCAAGAGTGAGAGAACAAAGAGAAGAAGTGATTAGTTTTGATTTTTGGAGGTTATGAAAACGAGAGGTATGAAGAACAAAGAGAAGGTGCAGAGAGTGTTTTTGTGTGACAGGTTTTGATGTTTGTTCAATGGAGGTTTGTAAGCTTGTTCATGGTGGATTGATGAGGATGATGAAGATGTGAGGGAACTGATGGAAGAAGGCAGTTGGTTAGGGTTTGGAGGCTGAAGCTTGAAGGCAATGAATAGTGCCTTTATATGCCAAATTGTGACACGTGGCAGGCTTAGGACTTGGTTAATGACAGGTGATTAATTAAGTTAATTCGTGCTGATGTTAGTTGATTAAATGATTAACTAATTAATTAATGAAAAGTTGATAATAATTAAATAAATAACAATTAACTACCTCCTAATTTAAAATAACAAAATCTAATTAAATTAATACTAATAAAATCTAATAAAACTATTAAATAAACTAATTGAAAATAAATAATAAAATCTATATTATAAAATAAAAACTATATTCTATCCAAATCTAAATAAAACTATTCTATCTATTTATTTTTCAAAACAATATTAAAAAAATATATTTAAACTATACAATTAAATCCTAAAACCTATTCTAAAATCCTGATAAGAACAAATGAACAAACTATAATAATCTATATAATAAATATTTACTCCTATTTAAAATATTTCTAAATAAATAAAAATAAAACCAAAACTATTCTAAATAATTAAATAAGACGAAAATAGCAATAAAAATGCAAAAATGTCATGGAGAACAAGCGGGCACCGAAATCCGTCGATATTATCGACATGGATTGAATTATCAAGAGGAGAGCGACTTTCGCTCGATTTTTTGACATTGAACTTATCATTTGAATTTTTTGAATCGCCTGAAACGCGAGCAAAGTGGCTAAAATCCTGATAAATTCAATTCGGCTGATAACACGGACAAAATGCGACCTAAATGATATGCAGATGAAAACGAAGCAAAAGCCAGTCAAAGCTAAAAAATCGGTGGACAAATTTTAGGGTGCAACAGCTAGCCAACATTTTTGAAAAACATTTTTTATTAGTCAATTTTTAATTAGGGATCTATTTACCCCACTCTAGATAAGTTTCCCTCGTCTAACATATTCATCTAAATTCTGAGTCAAGAAGGCATTCTTAAGGCACAAAATTTCAAGGTTTTCTTGAGAGGAAAAAAGGGACGCCTTCATAGTAGATAAAGTAGCACGCATATAAGCCAAAGATTTATCCTTCCTCGCTACACCTCTACACTCAGAGTGACCTTACATAAATAGAAACTCTACGCTCAAAGAAACCCAATAAAACCTAAATTTTAAAGAAGCGAAAAATTGAGACTTATAAAAAATGGAGTATAACTAATTTCTCTTTCTCTTCCTCATTTTGGTCTTTTTCATATTCTCGACAGTAACTTGTATGATATTCCTCCTCATTGCCTTCGTTCGTCGCTGAGCTAATCGTTCTTCAAATGTATTCTTACAAGTAATATTACAAATGGGAAAAATCTGAGTAACAATTTTGTGACATTTGATTTATGTCGGCCACTTAACAATCTCTTCAATATAAATTATATTCAATATACACTCTGCAACATACTTTCCAATCCAAGTACAAAATGCTTCGTGGAAAAATATGTTAAGTTTTTGGATTAAATATACAATATCTTGTAATGTAGACGAGTTTCGCTTTACCCCTTATAATATTTTTTTTTAGATTTCTCCCTATAACTTTTTTTTTTGTCATCTCCCCTCTCTTAAGCGTACAATTTTAACACTGAAATTTGGAGGGAGGGGAGAGGGAGAAAATAATATTAACACTAAAATTTGGAGGGAGGGGAGAGGGAGAAAATAATATATATATATATATATATATATATATATATATATATATATATATATATATATATATATATATATATATATATATATATATATATATATATATATATATATATATATATATATATATATATATATATATATATGGAGTAACTTTGACGCTTAGTAAGCAAAAGACACAAAAGTTTAATATTTTAAGAGAAAATTCATATTTTTTTACGAAAAAATAAATCGAATTTCGTTAATAATGCAGAAATATCATATATTTAAGTCGATATTTTTCTTTTTTAAAAACAATTGTACCGCCACCGCCGTTGACACTCTTCAACGAGACACTCAACCCACAACAGTGGTATCTTGAGCCTTTGGTTCGAATAAAGGGAACGAATTACTTGTATCGAAAGTATCCCCACAGGTTGTGGGTTGAGTGTCTCGTTGAAGAGTGTCAACGGCGGTGGCGGTACAAGGGTGCAGTTGCACAGTTGAAGTTTCCGCTTAAGGGAGAGCATTGTGGATAGACTTACACTTGAGGGAGAGTGTTAAAGTTAAAGTGTTAACAACTAGTAGCGTTCCTCAATTTATGGGTTAGTTAAATTAAGGGTGCCAAAGTTTAACAAAATTGTGGTTATATACTATATTAGTAATACAAACCTCCTAATCTATCATTTGTGTTTATCTTTCTCATAAATAGACAGTAAATAGAAAATAAATTAATGAGGAAATTCATATTCAATTTTATGCAAACTCTATCATATTATCTATAAAATTTGGAGACTTACATAAATCTCACTCAATCAAAGTGAATATTGAATATAGAAAAGTGAATGTTAAAATAGGTGTTGATACCACTTCACTTGAAACATTTGTTGATAGTTTTTTTAAATTGAAAAAACTCATAATTTCAAGGTTGTTCTTAGAGTTGTCACATTGCATACTCATATTAGTTACAAAACATCATCTCCAACCTAAAATTGTATGAACAATTTCTTAAAAAATTAAAAGAAAATTAGATTTTTCATCTAAAAAATAATGATAAACAAAATGAAAAATGAATCACCCAACATCTCAACAATAAGAAAAGTACTTAACTCTTTTTTATTCAGAAATATTAATTCATTTTTACATTAATGTTTTACAACACATAAACATAACTCAACTTCCAAGCAACACATATTCATAACTTAACCATTAATTTCTTTATTATTTAAAGTAAACAAGTTTAACTCGAATCTGATGTAAACTGGTAAGAAGCATAAGAGAGACTTCCCATTTCAATACTCCTATGGATTAGTTTAGCCTTTGAATTTTCACCTGCAGCACCAATTGCAACATGCAATGGATAAAAATGATCTGGATGTGGATGAGCCTTTCTCGCATGCGGCGCCTTTTTTTCATAATGATTCACATCTTCGTACCTACAAAACAGATTCAAATCCAACATTCAAAACCTAACCACATAAAATCTTTATATCTGAATAGAATTACAGTCAAATATAACTGATGTCGTTCGTTACTGCAGAACCAAACACACGCTAAATGCTAAAAGGTACGTCGGTACCTTCCATCAAGAAGAGCGTCTTTCAACCAATTATCGAATTCTAAGGCCCAAGGAGCAACACCGCCGCGAGGGTTAAGTGTTCCCAAGTTATGAACAGCACTTCCAGAACCTATTATCAGTACTCCTTCATCTTTAAGAGGTGCCAATGCTTTTCCTAGGCTATAATGGTGAGTTCCATCCATGTCAGATTGAACAGAAAGCTGACAAACCGGAATGTCTGCTTCTGGATACATTAACATGAGTGGAACCCAAGCACCATGATCAAGTCCTCGCTTTTTGTCTTCCTCGACGCGGTTGACACCGGAGTTTATGAGTAGTTCCTTCACCCTTTTGGCTAAATGTGGAGCTCCAGGTGCTGGATATTTAAGCTAGTAAAGGAAAATTTTCATGTAAGAAACTCAGCAGAACGAGAAAATTGATATCAGAAAATTGAGATCAGTGAATAAAAGGTTAGAATATAAAACTTTTTATTAATTTTTTTATTTTATTTTTAGATACATACGAAAATTATCTTGCCGGAAGTTGAATTATCAATTCATTAAAATTCTTCATCAAATTGGTTGACAATTACTCACCAACTAACAAAGAAAACTATTCCTTATACCGAACTAAATATCCTTCTTAAGATAATTTGAATTAGTTACCCACCTAACGATTTAGACATTTGAATTTTATAAGTAAAAACTTTTGCTTAAAAAATGAGTTTATATCATGGTACGAATGCAAATCAGATACATTATTTTCTGCTCTCATATTTAATTATCTAAATTAAAATATAGACACGTGTCATGATAATGTGAAAAAGAAGAAAGAACAAAATGAAAAACCTGGTACATAGGTTTGGGGAAACCATAGAAGTCATAGATTGTATCATTGGTTGTCTGAATAACGTTAACGGTGGGAACAGTCGTGTCCCAATGACCAGAAATAATCAAAATCGAGTTAGGTTTCTCACCAAACACGTCCTTCTTCCATGATTGTAGAAACTTCCTCGCCTCAATCGATTCATCTATCGACAACGTTGGTGATCCATGTGAGATGTAAAACGTATCCTTCAAAGCCATTTTTGTTGATTATTGCTTCTCGCTATATGCTTTCAATTTTTTGTATAATATATAGAGAGAGATGTAGTATGAAGAGAAAGAGAGAATAAGGAAGACGCGTGAATTGGAGAAAAATATAAAAGAATTGTTCCTATAAGGTTGTAGGTAAGGTGGTAGGGCCCACATCGAATGATATCAACCCGTTTGTGCTCACGTCACCATTCACATAATCTAAAAATATAATCTAATTCTTGCCGTTCTTTATTCAGCTTCTAGAAGAAAAATATAATCTAAAAACCATTTAAAAGAGATAATTTAATTTATCTTTATGGCGATAAAAAACATTTTTTATTATCTTTTATTTGTGTGTAGGCATGTGTACAAATGTACATTTGGATACACTAATTAATAAATCAAATAACACTGACCGATTCGGAGTCGCAGGATATCAACCATATAAAAAAAATGTTTGTCAATCTTATATAATGGTTGCTAGTTTAGATATAGTTAATAACAAATCCATATTTATGAGATTTTTTTTTGACTCAAATACCCTACTTTCAAACCAATAATCCTCCAATACCTCAATTTGAAATTTATTTACCAAAATATCTTACTTTTGAGGGAGTTCGCCCATGCAAGGGACGAACTAGTGAAAGGGATGCTTGAGTTCGTCCACCCCAAAGGCGAATCAGTGGAAGGACACGGCCATGCAGGAGTTCGCCCATCCCAAGGGCGGACTTGTGATGAAATATTTTTTTGTTTTTGTTTTTTTATTTATTCATATTTTCTACAATATATTTTTCTATTTAATTAATTTAAAAAAATTATTTAATATAAAACATATTTAATTAATTCCATATAAAAACTATTTAATTAATTTAATATAAAATATATTTAATTAATTCTATATAAAAATTATTTAATTAATTTTGTATAAAAACTATTTAATTAATTTAATATAAAATAATTAATTTTATATAAAAATTATTTTTACAGACTCTCGGTCACTGAATGACCGAACTCAGACATAAACTTTTTGTATAAATAAGCGTATCCGATTTACTATCATTCGTGTCAACTTATCTGATTTATAAAGATGTCCGTGCAAGCTCATGTTTTCTATGGACCTGAGAAAAAAATCAGTGGTTACCTAGATCCGCTGTGGAATTTCATAATCGTGGTTGCAGCAATTAACACCGGGTTTCGGCAGCTGGGCGGTCGTCGCGTGACGGTGAGAAAAATTGAGTATCGTTGTCCATATATAACGCTTACTGATGCTAGCCCGGAGGGGACGTACATGTACTACCTAGATCGTATAGAAAACGATGAAGATGTCCATTGCATGTTTTCAGCACATAGTGGTGAAGTCAACAGAGGAGTCACAGATCCACTTGTGTTGGTCGCTGTTGTTTGTTAGAGTTTATGTTAGCTTCATGAGTTTTATTTTTGCGTTTGTGGAGTCACGGATCCACTTTATGTTTGTAGTTCGCTGCTTTTGTTGTATTTTGAAAGTTGTTTTGAATTAAAAATAATTGATGGATCAAATACAAAAGTAGTACAATATAATTATCTATTCGGTCGGTTTGACGGACCGGCAACATTGGGACATTTACTACGCATATGACCTATTTCTCTGCAAATCCCAAACCGTCTCTTCTCTTTTTCTGCGTCGTCCATCTCAGTTCTAATTCTACTACTTCTTAGACGCCCTTTTTATTTCTTCTCATTGAATCGTCGTGGCACAGAGTGAAACCTTCATATTTTGGCCAGTTCTCCTCGTGCGGTAGTCCCAGGAAGCTTTCTTTGTAAACCTTGAATACATTAAGTACTGTGAAGACCTCTGGAATGTGAATTGCATGGTCTTGTCGTATGCTAGAACATGCCGCTATCACGTGAGAGCAAGGCAAGTGAAATGTTTGAAATTTTCCACAGTCACACTTACGATTCCTCAAGTCAACGCTGAAAGTACCCGTTGGACGACCATCGTTGTAATTAATCTTTTCCTGCACCATGAAACAGAATCTTTCTCGATCAAATTGCATGACGTTGTGTGTGTTAGCCTTGTCTACCTCCTCAGTCATTCCCTTTGTTACAACCATCTGTGAAAACTTTCCCTGGAGATAGCATCTTGGTCCATTTGTGTCCTCGTTTACCAAATAGTGAACCCATTCGATAATATGTAGATTGGACCAATGCAGTGATGGGAAGGTTTCTCGTGGCCTTTAGTACAGAGTTTATTGCTTCTGCTAAGTTAGATGTCATATGTCCCCAACGTTGCCCTCTGTCAAATGCTCTAGCCCACTTCTCCCTAGGAATATTGTCTATCCAATTTAAAGCCTCAGTGTTGGATCTTCTGATTTCTCCGCGATAATAATTAAATGAAGCCTCCGTCAATGCGTAACCTGTATCAGAAATTGTGTGAGAAAAAATGATAAAAATGTGCTACAAAATTTTAGATAAGCGGAATTTATTTTGTTACCCATGTTAACAAGTATTTTGCGTAGAACCTTGTCCTTAATATGGCGCATGAAGTTCTAAGCAATGTATCTTATGCAGTAGACATGTGAAGAGGGTGGATGTTGCCAACCGTTTTCAGGATTGATGTATGCACTTTTTATCGATTCATGTCTATCAGATATTAGACATAAATTCGGTTGTGGTGTCACGTGTAATCTTAGGTTCCTCAGGAAAAAACTCCAGGCTTCCTTTGTTTCTCCTTCGACCAATGCGAATGCCACTGGGAAAATATTTGCGTTGCAATCCTGTGCCACCGCCGTCAATAGAGTTCCTCTGTACTTGTCATACAACCATGTTCCGTCTACTTGCACAATGGGCTTACAGTAGGCGAAACCACGTATACACGGACGAAATGCCCAAAATAGACGATGGAATATTCGTTTTCCGAAGATTTGGGCACCATCACTTGATGTTGCAGGTAGGGTTTGCAAATCTATAATGGTTCCTGGAAGAAAGGTTTTCATTACCAGTATCCACTGCGGTAGGTCGTTGTAAGATGTTTCCCAATTGCCATAAAGCGACTCTACCGCCTTGCACTTAGCGGTCCATGCCTTCCGGTAAGATATAATGTACCCGTATTTTTCTAGAATATGGGCAACGATCACTTTTACCTTAAGTGAGGCGTCGTTGTTGACAAGTTCTCCGATGCTATGGCTAACCATTTCTGAACTGAGCTTCCTATGGTCTTGTGCCATCGATGTTGTAGTGCATGTGTGAGACCCAGACAGCTTACCGATCACCCATTTTGAGTTCCTTCGTCTAAATGAAGCTCTGCACTTGAACCTGCAGTCTTGTTTCTTACACTTAATGACATATCGTTCATTGTCAGACTGATACACCCAATAGTCCACACAGTATGTTATGTGCCAATGCTGTAGAGCGAGGACGCAGGCTTCCTTGTTTTCAAACTCCATACTGATCTCTATTTTGTCACCTATATGGTTTTGAATAGCACTTCCAAACATGGAGGTTGTGTCGTCATCTTCAAAATCAATATTTTGCATGTGTGTCGGCGGGTTATACAAACTTACGGGTTGTGCGCGGATCGGTTGCATAGACGGGACAACTATATCTTCATCTTCATTGTCTTCGTCATCGTTGTCACCAAAAATATCTTGCATCCTGAACTCCTCATAAATATCGTCATCACTTGATTCTCCAACCTCCTCATTTGGTATGAAAGGTAAATTGTTTTGCGTTGGTTCGTCGTCGGATGTTTGGCTCATCCCGTACCAGTGTGACTGTGTCTCCTGCGTTGGAAATGTTTCGGGATTGTCTAGTAGTCGGACATACACCTCAATTGTAGGTAACTGACCAAACATCATGTGGCACCGAAACATTGCCTTCACATCCTCGTCGTTTTTTATTGGTGTCATAATGTAAAAAATTGTACAGTCGTCTTCATTAAGGGTGGGATGGCGATAAATGATTTCCTCAACGCCTTGTGCCAATTTTTTTTCCATTCTATCTTTAAAATGAAAAAAAATCTGAATTGACATGAATTTTGAAGGCGTATGTATCTGTATTGCTGAACGAGAATCCAACAGGAGTGTTTGTTGAAACAACACCGTTAAAGTGGCATGTGGTAATTATGTTTCTCTGTGACATTTCGGAGTTTGAATGTTGAGAAGTTTGAATTTTTTTTGTAGTGTAAGATTGAACGTTGGGGAGTTTGAATGTGGTAATTGATGCATACAAGAGAAGTTTCTAATATTGTGATTCAAACAGATATACAACGAAACGAAATAAGTGAGAATATTGGAAAAATTTGGTATCAGTAGTTCGCCCACTCAAAGGGCGAACTTGTAAACGGGAAAAGCTAGGGTTCGTCCACCCCAAGGGAGAACACGTGAAGTGCAACATTGGTTCGTCCCACCCAAGGGCGAACATGTGAGGGTCTGCTAAAAATGTTTCACATGCATACGACATGGTGTAAGAAGCTAGTATTGCATGCATGCAAAAAAACGTAGGTGCCATGCAAAAGTCTCTTCAATCTATAACTTTCAAATTTATTAAACCTAATATTTTATTTTCAATACACACTACTATATATTCAAATTATTTACCTCCAAAATTTACACACCATTTTTACTTCTAGTTCTATCTACTTCCTAGCAATTCTCACTTCTATTCCTCTACTATCTTGCAATTTTTACCCGACTAAAATGGCATTGTTGTGGATGGGTGATGAGCACCGTGGAACACAACAAAATATCAATAATAGTGTAAGTTTTTCATATTTTATATATTTTTTTCCCAAAAAATTTAATGTATATAGTTCTTTGTCAAATTATTATTTCGTCGTAAAAATTGTGAGTAATTAATGTTGGTTTAATATTGTTGCAGATTAATGCCCCGAGGTTTAGGGTGCATTCACATTCTCCTGTTCGAGCGAATGATAGAATAATGCCTTATCTTGAGATCGCAGGATTCGCACACATTTCAAAAATAAACAGTTTGAAAATCGACTCAAGCTTAGTTGTTGCTCTGTTGGATAAATGGAGACCCGAAATCCACACATTTCATTTGCCAACAGGTGAATGCACCATAACCCTTGAAGATACATGTATTTTACTAGGTCTACGAGTTGATGGCAAAGCTATCAACGGTCCCACCGAGATAACAAGTTCTGTTTACATGGATTACTTGGGGAAGGAACCAAAAGAAGAAGATAAAATGAAAGGTTTTGTTAGGATAACTTGGCTTGAGAGTGAGTATGAAAATTTAAAAAACAAAGAAAACCCGACACAAGAAGATGTTTTATTAGAAGCCAAAATATTTATTTTACTCGTGATCGCAACAATTTTGTTTCCTGACAAAACTCAAAACCTTTTGCATTCTTCTTGGGTCCCTTTCGTGGGGGATCTCATTGAATGTGGAAAATATAGTTGGGGTTCTGCATGCCTTGCAAAATTGTACAGAGAAATGTGCAAGGTAGCAGAAAAAGAAGTTAGGAGCATGAGTGGTTGTGCTCTCCTACTAACTTCTTAGGCATTCACACGCATCCCATTGTTCGCTCCTGTCAGCACGGTGGAACCCTCGTATCCATATGCACAAAGGTATTTATGTAATATAACACTCATATTTATGTACGTAATATATATATATATATTTATTATTCAAATATGTCTAACATTATTTTGTTTTTGATTGTACAAGATGGGCACAAAGAGGAATGAATTATCGTGCAACTCCTCGTTTCCATCTTCAAGGATATCGAAACGCGTTGGACCATATGCAAGAAAAAGATGTAAGTTTTAAACCAAGTGAAAATAGTGGTCGGTTCTTCAATTTAATGGCATCTTAATTTTCTTTGTTATGTGACAGTTTATATAGAGGCCGTACATTCAGTACCCGGTGCCGCGTCTAGAAGATAGCCAAATCTGGAGTGCAAAAACTTACCTTATTTGTTTCTACATCGTTGAGATGCATCAAACAGATAGGGTAACACTCCAGTTTGGAGTAGACCAACAAATCCTTCCCCTTCCTAAGTGTCTAAAGGAACAGCACGCAATGACCATGCGAAAAGCGCAAAAAGTTCATTGGCAATAGTTAAATAAGGACGAGGTCCGAGAATGGAGACACAGAAGACATGTGATTTTGCAGGGGGCGCTGTATTAGATGAACGCAAGCCAAGTCAACAGTATTTAACTTGGTTCCGTGCAATTCCTTATGTGCATGTTGCTCTGGATCAATTTTTGACCGACCCACGGACGCAAGCATCATCATCGACACAACCAACTGCCGCATCAATGCATCAGGATGTCCCACCAACCAACACCTCTCAATTTTGGGGGTACCCATCCTCGTCAGCTCAACATAACTATAACTTCCCCCAGTTCACCCAACAATATCAGCCCCAACCCTACCTCCGACCACCCAGACAGTTCACCCCATGCACAGCCCCCAACTTTGAGCAGAACAACCCTTATTTCCAATATCCTACAAATCCTACCTTCAACATTACCTTCTCTCAACCCGCCTTCACGCCTGATGACGTCTACATCCCAACCGTTCAACATACCCAAGCCGAAACCTACCCATAACCACCACAACCATCACATTCATTCCAACATTTTTTACTGACAGAGGAGCAACTGATGCAAATGCCGGATTTTAACATCGAAGATATTCTAAATGATGAACCAGGACCCTCTACAAGGCAGACAATCCCCCCGACAACACATCACAATGAAGATTTGTCTTCCGACTCATCTCAGTCATCTGCAAACGAGCGTTTGGGCAGAGGATACTGACAGCGAAAGCCCCCTAGGTGTGGAACTGGGGGTCATCTTCGATGATATGTATATTTATTTAATCAATGTTATTGTTGTAATTTAATCTTGTAATTTTATTCTTGTAAATTATTTAATCAATTAATTAAATATGTTTTTTATTAAATTAATTAAATAGATTTTATATGTTTTATATTAAATAGTTTTTTTTAAAAATTAATTAAATATATTTTTTATTAGTTTAATTAAATAGATTTTATATGTTTTATATTAAATAGTTTTTTTTAAATTAATTAAATATATTTTTTATTATTTTAATTAAATAGATTTTATATGTTTTATATTAAATAGTTTTTTTTAAATTAATTAAATAGAAAAATATATTGTAGAAAATATGAATAAATAAAAAAACAAAAAAAAAAAACATTTCATCACAAGTTCGCCCTTGGGATGGGCGAACTCCTGCATGGTCGTGTCCTTCCACTGGTTCGCCCTTGGGGTGGACGAACTCAAGCATCCCTTTCACTAGTTCATTCCTTGCATGGGCGAACTCCCTCAAAAGTAGGGTACCCTGGTAAATAAATTTCAAACTGGGGTATTGTGGGATTATTGGTTTGAAAGTAGGGTATTTGAGTCAAAAAATCTATTTATGATGGCGGATCTTATCTAAAATATTAAAAAAGTCATAAAGACCAAGTAGTATATTATAATTAAAATTTAAAATATTTAAATACAATTTTAAAAATAAAATAACTTCAACACAAAAATAAAATTAAAATACATAAAAAGAGATATTCAACCTCAAATCGAAGTAACATCTTTCACTCGTTTAATGGTTTGAATTTGTCGATTACTGAATCAAGTGTTTAATTATTTCATTTTCAATGTAAAGCATTATCAGCAAAAAAAATAATAATAGTTAACAATTTATTTAAATTACTATGATCAACAACATTAAAATGAAAGTGTTGAAGTTAATATATCAAACTAATTTTTTCATACTCACTAAAATCTATAAAATTTACAAGAGCACATAAATTAATCATATTAAACATGTGAGATGTTAGATCGAACTCTAGTATGGTCGAATGGTGGTTTCTGATTCGACAGGAATTAAACATGAGGTCGAAGTATGTTCGCATACTGTTGTCGGAGTAGTGTGTGTTATAGTCGAAGTTTGTTCTAACATGCATTAGTCAATATTGATAGGGTTGTTAGTGTAAGAACACAGATTGTTTCTTAGTAATATCTCTATGTTTTGATGATAACACTTATGAATTTTGTATTCAAGAATTATATACTCTAAATTTGTTCTAGACTGTTTGCTACAGGTACTAAAGAAAATATTCTTAAAGAGCAAATTTGGATTTGAACAATGATAATATGAAAGGCTTCAAAGGTTCAAGAGCATCTTAAATGAAGATCTGAACGCTGTCTCCAGAAGAATCTGACTGCTGTCTACTGAAGATTCTGAAGCAGAAGCCTCTAAAGAATAGAAGACTCTGAGAGTTCAGAAGCTTAGTCATCAGAAGACTCTGAAGATACTGCGCTGCATAGTATTGAGAATCTGATAGAGAAGACTCTGCTCTGACAGAACTACACGCTCAAGCACACAAGCTGCATATACTCTGATTCAGCATAATCTGAAGAACATCCCAAGACTCTGAAGATCCAGAAGATCTCTACTCTGGAGATTCTGAAGATCCAGACTCTGATGTTGATAGCTGAACTTACTTAGTGAAGAAGATTTGAATATGTCCGTTGGTATATCTTAACAGCTCTTTCCTCTTTTATGTTAGACACAAGAACACAGACAAAAAGGTTTTATCTGTGCATTCCATTCTAAGGAAAGTTTCTGCAAAGTGAAGACAAAAGGCATCAGGCTTTTTCAGCACAACCTCCAACGTAAAGACAAAAGGCTCCAGGCTTTTTCAGCACAGCCTCCAACGTTGAGAAGACTTCATGGATCTAAGTGCCTATATAAAGAAGTCCACTCCATCTTCTTCTGTAATGAACTACTTGCAAAAATCACTCATTAAAGCAAAACTCTCAAAAGCTCTTATATTCTATTTGCTGCAACATTGTTCTTAAAACTTAAGAGAAATATCACAGTTGTGATAATAGCTTTTTAGAAGCATTCTTACTCTTGTAATAGTTTTACATTGATTGTAAAAAGTTTTGTTAAGAGGATCCAGTTGGGATCAGTAGCTCTTGAGAAGACTAAGAACAGTTGTTCTTAGGTGTTACTATTGTAATCTGTTTGATTAAATAGTGGATTAAGTCCTTGACTGAGAAAGGCAAATCACTCTTGAGAGGGTGGACTGGAGTAGTTGAGTTCAACGAACCAGGATAAAAATAATTGCGTTTGAATCTTTGATTATTTGTCATACTTATTCAACCCCCCCCCCCCCCTTCTAAGTATTTTTCTCACCTTCAGTTGGCATCAGAGCTCCGGTTCTGCGTGTGCTACCACTTAACTGTGTCAGTAAAGATCCAGTGAGAAAAGTTACTTTGATATATATTTGTTTGTCATTATGGGTGATGCTTCTACACCAAATTGTAACAAATATGAAGGGGATAGAATCAGCACAAAGCCTCCTATGTTTGATGGAGAGAAATTTGATTACTGGAAGGACAGGATAGAAAGTTTCTTCCTTGGTTATGATGCTGATTTGTGGGACTTGGTCATTGATGGCTATGAAAATCCTACAAATGAGGATGGCAAGAAAATTGATAGAAAATCAATGACAGAAGCCCAGAAGAAGGATTTCAAAAATCACCATAAGGCTAGGACAATATTGCTTAATGCAATCTCTCATACTGAGTATGAAAAGATTACTAACAGAGAAACAGCTCATGGAATGTTTGAGTCACTTAAAATGACTCATGAGGGAAATTCTCAAGTGAAGGAGACCAAGGCTCTGGCGCTTATACAGAAGTATGAAGCGTTCAAAATGGAAGAATCTGAAAATATAAAAACTATGTTTTCTAGATTTCAGATCCTCACAGCTGGTCTAAAAGTTCTGGACAAGGGATACTCAACATCAGATCATGTAAAGAAAATCATCAGAAGTCTACCTACCAGATGGAGACCAATGGCGACTGCCTTGAAGATGGCTAAAGATCTGAACAAGATCTCTTTAGAAGAACTCATCAGCTCACTGAGGAGCCATGAAATTGAGCTTGAGGAAGATGAACCTCAAAAGAAAGAGAAAGGTAAATCTATTGCTTTAAAATCTAATAAATCTGCTAAAGCTTTGCAGGTTATTGAAGAAAGCTCTGAAGGATCTTCTTCTGAAGAAGAAGATGAATTATCCATGCTGTCCAGAAGGATCAACAAACTCTGGAAGCACAAGGGAAAGAAGTTCAACAACTTCAGAAAATCTGATCATAGAAAGGAATCTTCTGGGCACAGAAGATCTGGCAAGAAAGAAGTTGTATGCTATGAGTGCAAAGAACCTGGGCATTACAAGAATGATTCCCCCAAACTTCAAAGAGAAAAACCCAAGAAGAAGTTTGACAAAAAGAAGAAGGTTCTGATGGCAACATGGGATGACTCAGATGAATCTGAATCATCTTCTGAATCAGAAGAAGAATGTGCTAATGTTACACTGATGGCAGACATAGAAGATCAGGAGGAAGGAACTTCAGGATCTGAATCTGATTTTGAATCTGACGATGACGCTGAAGAGGTAATGGCTAAACTTACTAGAGAAGAACTTATCAAGGTGTTATCAGAAGTTCTGAAAAGCTATAACAATATCAAACTCAAATACAAGAAGCTGAAAAGCAGTCTTGAATCTGAGATTGATCTTCTGAAGACAGAACTTGTTGAGCAAAAAGAAATTAATCTGAAAATAAAAAATGACGTTGAAATAGCTCAACAAGAATCTGAATCTGAGACTAAGTCATGTGAAAACATTTTAGAAAAATATGACTCTAGCTTTCAGAGATTCCTTACTAAGAGCATAGACAGAAGCAAGATGACTTCTATGATCTATGGTGTTAGTGGGAACAACAGAAAAGGTATTGGATATGAATCTTCCTCTGGAAGTAATCCAAAATCTGTTGACAAACTCTTCATCAAGAAGACACCTCTGTACTCTCAATTTAAGTTTGGTCACTTAAATGACATTAAACACATAAGCTCTAAGAAGAATACTTATGTGTTTAAACCCAAGGCAAGTCAGAATAAACATTATGTTGAAAAACAGAAGTTTAGACAAACCTACAAACCAACTAACCCTAAAGGACCCAAGAAGATCTGGGTACCTAAGAGCAAAATAATCCCTGTTGCAGATGTTCTTAGCAGCAAGATCAGGACGCCAGTCATGGTACCTGGACTCTGGATGCTCACGACACATGACAGGAGAAAAGTCTATGTTCCAAAGCCTGGAACTTAGATCTGGAGGTGACGTGAAGTTTGGAGGGAACCAGAAAGGCAAGATCATTGAATCTGGCACTATTGGAAATGGTAAACTTCCCTCTATAACTAATGTTTTACTTGTTAAAGGCTTAAAGCATAACTTATTGTCCAATAAGTCAATTAAGTGACAATGGTTATGATATTACCTTTAATCAAAAATGTTGTAAAGCTATTAGTCAGAAGGATGGCTCTATCCTATTTAGTGATAAGAGGAAAAACAACATTTATAAAATAAATCTTTCAGAACTTAAAGTTCAGAATGTTAAATGCCTCTTGTCTGTTAATGAAGAGCAATGGGTCTGGCACAGAAGATTGGGGCATATTAATATGAGACGTATATCTCAGATTAATAAACTTAATCTTGTCAGAGGACTTCCTAATCTGAAGTTCACCTCAGATGCTCTTTATGAAGCATGCCAAAAAGGGAAGTTTTCAAAATCATCTTTTAAATCAAAAAATGTTGTTTCTACTTCCAGACCACTAGAATTACTTCATATTGATATGTTTGGGCCAGTGAAAACTGCATCCATCAGAGGCAAGAAGTATGGATTAGTCATTGTTGATGACTATAGTAGATGGACATGGGTAAAGTTCTTAAAACACAAGGATGAGTCACATTCTGTGTTCTTTGACTTCTGCAAGCAAGTCCAGAATGAAAAAGATTTCAAAATTATAAAAGTCAGAAGTGATCATGGTGGTGAATTTGAAAATAAATATTTTGAAAAATATTTTTCTGAAAATGGCATTGCTCATGATTTTTCCTGTCCTAGAACTCCACAACAAAATGGGGTTGTAGAGAGGAAAAACAGAACTCTGCAAGAAATGGCCAGAACCATGATCAATGAGACAAATCTGGCAAAACACTTTTGGGCAGAAGCAATTAGCACAGCTTGTTAGATTCAGAACAGAGTGTCTATAAGACCTCTTCTGAAAAAGACTCCATATGAACTGTGGAAGAACAGAAAGCCCAACATTTCATATTTTCATCCTTTTGGATGTACTTGTTATATACTTAACACTAAAGAGAATCTTAACAAGTTTGATTCCAAAGCACAGAAGTGTTTCATGCTTGGTTATTCTGAACACTGTAAAGGCTACAGAGTATTCAATACTGAAACACAGATTGTGGAAGAATCTATTCATGTAAGATTTGATGATAAGCTTGGCTCTGAAAAGCCAAAGCAGTTTAAAAATTTTGCAGATAGAGAAGTGATTCTTACAGACTCTGAAGGCTCAGAGGCAGAAAAGGCTAAAGAGAAGGAATCTGAAGCAACTCCAGATGCTATTCCCTTATCTTCTCAATTGGACAACTTACACATTTCTGAAAGATCAAATGTCAGAGGATCTTCTTCCAGAATCAAGGCATCTCACCCAGAAGATGTAATTATTGGAAAGAAAGATGATCCAATCAGGACAAGATCCTATCTCAGAACATCTAAATCTTCATTGTTTGGCTTAGTGTCAATAATTGAACCAACATCTATGGATGAGGCTCTGAAAGATAATGAATGGATTATTGCCATGCAAGAAGAGATAAATCAATTCACCAGAAATGAAGTATGGGATCTGGTTCCTAGACCTAAAGGATTCAACGTTATTGGAACAAATGGGTCTTCAGGAATAAGTTGAATGAAAAGGGAGAAGTTGAAAGGAATAAGGCAAGGCTGGTTGCTCAAGGTTACAGTCAGCAAGAAGGTATTGATTACACTGAAACTTATGCTCCAGTGGCAAGGTTAGAATCTATACGCCTTCTTATTTCATTTGCTGCATAGAATAACATCACTCTATATCAGATGGATGTTAAAAGTGCCTTTCTTAATGGTATTATAGAAGAGGAAGTATATGTCCACCAACCTCCTGGATTTGAAAGTGAAAACTTTCCAGATCATGTTTTTAAACTAAAAAAATCTCTTTATGGTTTAAAACAAGCTCCCAGAGCTTGGTATGAGAGGTTGAGCAATTTCCTTCTGAAGAAAAATTTTATCAGAGGAAAAGTGGATACAACTTTATTCTGTAAAACTCTTAAGAAAGATCTGTTGATTTGTCAAATTTATGTAGATGATATTATTTTTGGATCAACAAATATTACGCTTGGAAAGGAGTTTGCTAAATGTATGCAGGCAGAGTTTGAGATGAGCATGATGGGAGAATTGAGATTCTTTTTGGGAATCCAAGTCAACCAGACTCCAGAGTGCACCTACATACATCAGACCAAATATGTTAAAGAGCTTTTGAAGAAGTTCAACATGGTTGATAGTAAGATGGTAAAGATTCCAATGCACCCTACAAGCACTCTAGGTAAGGAGAGGTAAGTAAGAAGGCAGATCAGAAACTCTACAGAGGTATGATAGGATCTCTTCTATACTTGACTGCTTCTAGACCTGATATTCTGTTTAGTGACTGCTTATGTGCAAGATTCCAATCAGATCCTAGAGAATCACACTTAACAGCTGTTAAGAGGATTCTAAGGTATCTGAAAGGTACTACTAACATGGGTCTATGTTACAGAAGATCTGATGAATATTCATTAGTTGGGTTCTATGATGCTGATTATGCTGGAGACAGAGTTGAACGTAAAAGCACTTCTGGAAGCTGTCAGTTTCTTGGAAGTCATCTGATCTCATGGTACAGCAAGAAGCAACCCATTATTGCACTATCAACTACAGAGGCAGAATATATTGCTGCTGGTGGATGTTGTACGCAGATGCTCTGGATGAAGAGTCAGTTAGAAGATTATCAAATCTATGAGAGTAATCTTTCTATCTTCTGTGATAATACTTCTACTATATGTTTGTCAAAAAATCCAATCTTACACTCTAAGGATAAACATATAGAAATTAAACATCACTTCATCAGAGACTATGTTCAGAAGGGTGTAATAAATCTAGCCTTTGTTGATATAGATCATCAATGGACTGATATTTTTACAAAACCCCTTCCTGAAGATAGGTTCAAGTTCATTCTGAAAAATATTTGTATGAATTTTTGTCCAGAGTAATATTTATCAGAGGCAACTTCTCAGATGCAAAATGTTTAAAGATCTGAAGTATTTCATCTGATTATTTGTTCATTTATCTTTGATGGAGTTATTTGTGTGAAACTATGAACTAACAAACTCAGAAGATCTGAACGTTGGAAACGTTTCATTTCTTGAGAGACATCAGATGCACATACAAAGCAAACACGTGTCACTCAGAATCTGAAAAGATGGAGTGCTCTACTGAATTGACGTGTGAGGTACTGCTTTGAAAATCTCATTTTTCTTGGTTTTCCCCCCATTTGTCATATCTTTAAATTGAAATGATTATTTTCATTAAATGCTGTGTAAACGTGCGTATGTGTCTATTGATGTGCCCAATGTTTGATTTTTTTGTTTTCTATAAATACCACCTATCACAACATTTTCACACTTTTCACACTCACTACACTTATGCGTTTTTGCTTACTCTTCAACCTCTACCAAAACCCTAAACCCAAATCAAAATCTTCATCTTCATCAATGGCTTCTTCAAATGCTGCTGAAATCTCCAACAAAAACATAATGTACAAGAAACCAGTACGCACTCTATTTACTCCAGTTGTGGATCTTGAGGTTCTGTGCGAAAGTTTCGTTGATCTTGAATCAATAGAAGAAAATGGGTTTGACCTAACAACTTCCATTAAAGCTCAAGGCTGGGAGAAGTATTTTGAGAGACTGATGGGTCCTGTGTACCCAACTCTTGTGATGGAATTCTGGATTCATGCTCATGCTAGTCCTAAGTTCATTTACTCATCTGTCCTTGGGAAGGAGATAGTGATCACTGAGAAACTGATCAGGCAACTGTTTAGTTATAAAGAATTTGATGGTGTTACAAACCTAGCCTATTCACATATTGATATGGCTAAGGTGTATGAAGAGGTTACTGTATCTGGAACACCAACAAGCAAGGTTAAAGATCTGAAACCTATCTATAGGATCTGGGCAAAAATATTTATGAGTATAATCTTTCACAAAAAGTCAACCAACTCACCAGACTATGTGAGTACAGAGCATATGTACTTCATGTACTGCATCAGCAAGAATATTAAGGTGGATCTGCCATATCTGATTTTCAGTCATCTTCTGACTCATGTCAAAGAGACTAGAGAAGAGGTCAGAGCTAAAGTTGGGAATGTTAGAACTTGGATACCTATGAGAAGACTTATTTCAGACATCCTTACAAAGAATCAGTTGGTGAAGCATCTGACAGATGCAAAGACAACAGAGGATCTGTCCTACATCATTGGATCTGAGATAAACGGACTCACTCTGAAAAGAATGAAGATCATTTCAGAACTGAATGGTAAACTAAGGAAAATAAACTCTGAGGAAGTAAATGGCAGAAGGATACCAATAGAAGATTTTCCAATGTTCAGCGCAGATGAACCAAAAGGTATTGTCTGGGCTTACATTGCAGATTATCTGAAGAATGGAATTCCTCTACCTGCTAACCTTGTTCAGAAACAAGGAGAAGAATTGCCCAATCTGATGAAGGAAAGGCGTAGTAAGAGAAAAGCTGAAGAAGGCTCTGTTCAGAAGAAAAGGAAAGAATCTGAAGTTCCAAGGAAGAAGAAGAAAGGAGTAAAGAAAGCCATAATCAATTCTAGGGATGCTACTCTGGAAGAGATAAGAGACACTATTCATCAGGTATTAACATCTGATCCTACCCCTGCTGTTCATTCACCCCTTTCATTACCTCAATTCTCTCCAACCCTTAGACATAGAACTTCTAAACCCCAACCATCTGCAAACCTTTCATCTGAACCACCTTCATCTCCCCCAGTACATTCACAACCATCTTCTGTACCAACAACCTTTGACCCCCAACCTCATACTACATCTGAACCCCCTCAAACCACTTCACCAGAAATTCCACAAACAGAAATTCTACAACCAGAAATTCCACAACCAGAAATTCCATAATCAGAAATTCCACAACCAGAAATTTCCCAACCAGATATAATCATCTCAGAACCAAACCAACCAGAGACTGTTCAAACTGAACACTCTGAACAACCAGCACCACTAGAAGATTCAAATCTTTCTGAAGATATTCTGGATATCCAACCCCTGAATCAATCCATTACCATTTCTTCAACATCTGTTCACTCAGAAGAATCTTCTGATAATGAGTCATCTGAGTTTGAATCATCTGATTTTGAACCAGAGTCTCTCAAACAAGCTCGTTCTGACATTGCTATGAAGGAACACGTTAACATTTCTATGTTTCATACTCCACCCAACTCCCCACCTCAGATAACCATCCCTCAACCATCTGAAACTCACCCATCTGAAACCCAAACCATCACTCAACCATCTGAAACCAATCTATCTGAAACACAAACCATTCCTCAACCATATGAACCCCCTCAGTCTGACACCCAAACATCTCAACCAACACCACCTCAACAACAACCATCTGAACCTACACCATCTGAACCTACTCCTGTTAACACTCCCAATCCTGAACCCTCTAAACAGTCAGATCTAGGATCATGTGTTAATACTATGTTTGAAATATTCAAGAAGGAGATAGATTCTGAGTATGCTCGTGTTAAAGAAGTGTGCTTGTCAAGTTTGGATCCGGCTGTTTCAAATGCTTCTTGGAAACGTTTTATCTGGATGTTCAACAAAGCTACTTTAAAAGTTAGAGCTAAATGTTCTAAGCTTGCAAAGACTCAGTTTTTAGAGTTAATCAAGATAACTCTGATGAACATGCCTCCTCATCCTCTTGTGTTGCTTCTGGAAACTGCTCCTCCAGAGGCTCCTGCATCTAAAATGGTTGAACAAGCTTCTGAAGAGAATCAGTCTGAAGAGAACACTGCTGCTACTGCATCTGCTCCTTCTTCATCTGTGGTCACAAAGCTTGTGAATGATGTCAAGGAAATAAAAGATTGGATGGTAAAGCAAGAGAAGACAACTGATGAGATCAAGACCTGGATGTCTAAGCAAGAAGAGTCAACTGCCAAAATGACAGAGCTTCTGACCCTTATTGCCTCACGCCAGACTTAGTTTTATTTGATGTTTTTGCACATGTTATTGCTTTTGTTGTTTTCTTATTGTTGTGTTATGCTTTTTGGCATCTATCTATTTGATTGTGAACTTTGATATGTTTAAATGAAAGTTGATGTTTTTGCTTCTATATGCTTCTTTTCTTCTGTATCTTTATGTCTTTAAAAATCTTTTTGATTATGACAAAAAGGGGAAAAAAAGAGAATTTGATTGTTCAACCTATAAGCAATTACTAAAACTGAAATTCAGACATTTTATTAACTTACTTTGAATTTAAGTCTTTCAGATTACATTGATATATCTGACATAATTCATTGAAGTTACCCTGAGACTTTTCCAACCAGAACCTGATCTTCTAAAGCAAATCTGAGTATTCAATCAACTCTGATATCTTAATCTGATACCTTTACTCTGAAAGATAATTCAAGCAAGATGATAACCAGGCGCTCTGACTGAAGGAAGTCATAATTATCTGGCATCAAGATTTGATTCTGAAAGTCAAACCTCTTGCATCAGGCTTTGAATCTGAAATATACTTAATCAAAAAGGGAAGTGTTTTCTTCTATTAGAGTATTCATTTCAGGGGGAGATTGTTAATCTCAGGGGGAGTTATAATTCATATTTTTTATTGAACAAAATTTCTCATGTTTTTTCATCATCAAAAAGGGGGAGATTGTAAGAAAACATATTGTTTCTTAGTAATATCTCTATGTTTTGATGATAACACTTATGAATTTTGTATTCAAGAATTATATACTCTAAATTTGTTCTAGACTGTTTACTACAGGTACTAAAGAAAATATTCTTAAAGAGCAAATTTGGATCTGAACAATGATAATATGAAAGGCTTCAAAGGTTCAAGAGCATCTTAAATGAAGATTTGAACGCTGTCTCCAGAAGAATCTGACTGCTGTCTACTGAAGATTCTGAAGCAGAAGCCTCTAAAGAATAGAAGACTCTGAGAGTTCAGAAGCTTAGTCATCAGAAGACTCTGAAGATACTGCGCTGCATAGTATTGAGAATCTGATAGAGAAGACTCTTCTCTGACAGAACTATACGCTCAAGCACACAAGCTGCATATACTCTGATTCAGCATAATCTGAAGAACATCCCAAGACTCTGAAGATCCAGAAGATCTCTACTCTGGAGATTCTGAAGATCTAGACTCTGATGTTGATAGTTGAACTTACTTAGTGAAGAAGATTTGAATATGTCCGTTGGCATATCTCAATAGCTCTTTCCTCTTTTATGTTAGACACAAGAACACAGATAAAAAGGTTTTATCTGTGCATTCCATTCTAAGGAAAGTTTCTGCAAAGTGAAGACAAAAGGCATCAGGCTTTTTCAGCACAGCCTCCAACGTAAAGACAAAAGGCTCCAGGCTTTTTCAGCACAGCCTCCAACGTTGAGAAGACTTCATGGATCTAAGTGCCTATATAAAGAAGTCCACTCCATCTTCTTCTGTAATGAACTACTTGCAAAAATCACTTATTAAAGCAAAACTCTCAAAAGCTCTTATATTCTATTTGCTGCAACATTGTTCTTAAAACTTAAGAGAAATATCACAGTTGTGATAATAGCTTTTTAAAAGCATTCTTACTCTTGTAATAGTTTTACATTGATTGTAAAAGGTTTCCTTAAGAGGATCCAGTTGGGATCAGTAGCTCTTGAGAAGACTAAGAACAATTGTTCTTAGGTGTTACTATTGTAATCTGTTTGATTAAATAGTAGATTAAGTCCTTGACTGAGAAAGGCAAATCACTCTTGAGAGGGTGGACTGGAGTAGTTGAGTTCAACGAACCAGGATAAAAATAACTGTGTTTGAATCTTTGATTATTTGTCATACTTATTCAACCCCCCTTCCCCCCTTCTAAGTATTTTTCTCACTTTCAGTTAGCATGTTGAATTGGGTCTTACTTGTAAGCTCAATTGTTTAAGTTAGCTTGTACCCTAAGTTATCTTGTAATGGGTAATTGTTAAAAAAACTCATTAGATTAGTGTGCTATTTTTCTTATAAATAGGATGCTAGTTTCTCAATCTTGGCATAAGGAAAAATAGGAAGATAAAATCATAATTTCAAGAGAGAGATGTTATTTTGTTATTCTTGTATACTTGTAATCTTGTTTTAAGAGTAAGGAAAGAATAGCAGTTTATAACAAACCCTTGTTGTTTTACATTGTTATCTTTGTTAACTCTAACTCTTGTGTGTTTCTTGATCATAAAGAAATCGTTTATACTTTATTTCAAGGTATCTGATTCACAACAAATTGGTGCGGTGAGAATGAAAAAGATGCCTTCAACAAAGTATGTGATTGAAAAGTTCACTGGAGTTAACGACTTCGGTCTGTAACGCTTGAAGATGAAAGTCATACTGGTTCAGCAGGGTTGTTTGGAAGCGTTGAAGGGAGAGGAAGTCATGGACGTTGCGTTAACGACAAAAGAAAAGACGGGCATGATTGAGAAAGCACACAACGCAATATTGTTGAGCCTTGATGATAAGGTTCTTCGACAGGTATCAAAGGAGACTACATCATCGGGATTATGGGTGAAACTTAAAAGTTTATACATGACCAAATCTCTGGTGAATCGACTCTACCTGAAGCAAGCTTTATATTCATTCAAGATGAGTGAAGACAAAGTGTTGGCTGAGCAGTTGGATATGTTCAACAAGTTGATTCTTGATCTTGAAAATATTGATGTGAAGATCGATGATGAAGATCAAACATTATTATTGATGTGTGCTTTGCCAGAACACATGCTCACTTCAAAGAAACTCTCTTGTATGGAAGGGAGTCCCCAACTTTTGAAGAAGTTCAATCAGTCTTGTATTCTAAGGACTTGAACGAACGAAAGGAGCATGAACCTTCGACGATGGGCGAAGGTTTGGCCGTTAAGGGAAAATTCTTGCGAAAGAATGGTAAGTTCGACAAGAAGAAAGGTAAAAGTTAACAGAAATCTTATAGTGGCGAAACACCTATTATTCGATGTTATCACTGTAAGAAGGAGGGTCACACAAGAAAGGTGTGCCCTAGACGCCTGAAAGATCATAGAGGTAATGGCAACGCAGCCATTGTTCAAGATGACTTCGAATCATCTGATATTCTTGTGGTTTCAAGTGGCGAGTCGAGAAAAGAGTGGATTATGGATTCAGGTTGCACTTGGCACATGACTTCAAACAAAGATTTGTTCAAGGAGCTATGTGATCAAGATAGTGGATCTGTGCTGCTGAGAAACAACAAATCTTGCAAAATTGCATGTATTGGATCTGTGAGATTCAAGCTTCATGATGAGTCAATAAGGTTATTGACTGAAGTCGGGTATGTGCCTGACTTGAAGAGAAATTTGATTGCTCTTGGTGAATTCGACATAAAGAGGTATGTTTTTTAAGGAGAGAAAAGTATCCTAAGAGTCATGAAGGGGTCGAATGAAGTCTTGAGAGGCGTGAAGAAACAAGGCTTGTATACCCTTGAGGCTGAAGTTGTAAGTGGTTCGACAAATGTTGCATCCATGAAACCTATGTCGAAGACATAATTATGACACATGAGATTGGGCCATGTCAGCGAAAGAGGCCTGGTCGAATTGGGGAAGCAGAACCTACTAGGAGGTGACAAAGTCGAAAAGTTGGAGTTTTGTGAATCTTGTGTATTTGGTAAATCCTATAGGGCGGAGTTTAACAAAGGCAAGCAAAGAACACATGGGTCCCTAGATTACATTCATGATGATATTTGGGGGCCTGCAAGGAACCCTTCATACTCAAGGTATTTTCTATCCATCGTTGATGACTATTCTAGAAAGCTATGGGTATTCATTCAGAAGACGAAGGAAAAGATGAAGGAAAAAACTTTTGAGAATTTCAAAAGTTGGAAGATTCTTATCGAAACTCAAACTGGCAGAAAGGTTAAGAGGTTGAGAATCGACAATGGCCTTGAATTCTGCAACAAAGCGTTCGATAATTACTGTGTTGAGTCTGGGATTGCAAGGCATAAGACTGTAACAGGTACTCCTCAACAAAATGGCTTAGCTGAGAGATTCAATCGAACAATCCTTGAAAGGCTTAGATACATGTTAGTTAGTGCTAGATTGAAGAATGTGTTTTGGGTGGAACCTGTTTCAGCAGCAACTTACTTGATAAATAGATGTCCCTCGGCTGCCTTGGGAATGAAGACACCTGAAAAAGTTTGGTCGGGACATCCACCTAGTCTCGACAGACTGAGTGTATTTGGCTGTGTGGCCTATGCTCATATTAGGCAAGACAAGGTCGAACCTAGAGCTCTGAAATGCATGTTCATGGGATACCCTGAAGGAGTCAAAGTTTATAGGCTATGGTGCATGGAGTCAGGTCACAGAAGGTGTGTCACTAGTCGAGATGTATTTTTTAATGAAGCAGAGATGGCTTTGAAGAAAAATGATGATACTGACGAAGAGCTGGAACAGGGGGAGATTCCTGTTGAGGCGAAGCATGTTGATGTTGAATTGCATACCCCAGATGAAGTCGAAGAAGATGTTGTCGAAGATGAGGAGACTGATAATGACTACCTACTAGCAAGAGACAGGTCAAGGAAAGTCATCAAGCCACCTCAGAGACTTGAGTATGCAGATCTTATAGCTTATGCCTTAATCTCTGCAAATGAGGTTCTAGACAAAGAACCTAGAGACTATAAGGAAGTTATGAGGATTCGAAAGAAGATTGAATGGCTGAAGGCCATGGATGATGAGATGAAATCTCTTCATGATAACAATACCTGAGAACTGATCAAGAAACTTGGTGGAGCCAGGTTAGTCAGCTGTAAATGGATTTTCAAAGTTAAGGAATGAATCGAAGGAGTGGCGTCAAAGAGATACAAGGCAAGATTGGTTGCTAGGGGGTTTCACTCAGAAAGAAGGTGTCGACTTTAATGATGTGTTCTCTCCTGTTGTGAAGCACAAATCCATTTGAATGTTGCTTGCCACAGTGGTACAATTCGACCTTGAACTGGAACAGATGGATGTGAAGATTGTGTTCTTGTATGGTGATTTAGATGAAACAATCCTGATGAGGCAACCTGAAGGATATGTCGAAAAAGGGAAGGAAGATTATGTGTGCAAGCTGAGTAAATCCTTATATGGACTGAAACAATCTCCTCGACAGTGGAATAGAAGATTCGACAAGTTTATGACACGCATAAGTTTCATCAGAAGTCAGTTCGATCATTGTGTTTACTTCAAATTTCGATCGGGTAATTCATTTGTTATTTTGTTGCTCTATGTGGATGATATTATAATAGTAAGCAACAATGCCGAAGAGGTAATGAGGGTGAAGGCTGAACTCAATAAGGAGTTCGACATGAAGGATCTGAGAGTCGCGTCCAGGATTCTTGGAATTAACATCTGAAGATATAGAAAGCATTCAAAATTATGCTTATCTCAAGAGGCATACCTACGAAAGATTCTTGAAAAGTTTGGTATGTCAAATTCAAATCCTGTTGTGGCTCCGACAAACCCTCAATTCAAGCTGAGTATAGATCAGTGTCCCAACACTGATGTTGAAAGAACTTATATGAATAGCATTCCATATGCTAATATAGTGGGTTCTTTGGTGTATGATATGGTTTGTACTAGACCCAACATAACATATGCAATAAGTCTTGTAAGCAGGTACATGGTGAATCTTGGAAAGGCTCATTGGCAAGTATTGATGTGGATTTTAAGGCACATAAATGGGTCTCTGAATAGAGTCCTAATTTATGGTGGAGCCTTGGGTGAAGATAGTAAAGCAGCAATCGAAGGATATGTTGACTCTGATTATGCAGGTTGTATGGATTCTAGAAAGCCTATTTGTGGATATGTGCTCACTATGTATGGGACAACAATCATTTGGAAAGCAACACTTCAGAAGGTCGTTGCCTTATCAATCACCGAAGCGGAATATATTTTCCTAACTGAAGATGTGAAGGAAGCATTGTGGCTTGAAGGTTTTGCAAAGGAGTTAAAACTTCAAGGTCGAGTTATCACTGTTAAATGTGATAGTCAAAGTGCAATACACCTGTCGAAGAATTCAGCCTATCATGAGCGAACTAAGCACATTGATGTGAGACTGCATTTCGTCAGAGGGATAATCGAGCGTGGAGAAGTCCAAGTGCTGAAGGTTTCGACAGATCATAATGCTACTGATATGATCACCAAGACGTTGCTCAGTTGCAAGTTTTTCCATTGTATGCAATTGATAAAGCTGCATGAAGAAAGCAAGTTTCTTGATGTTATAGAGTTAGATCCAAGGTGACGATATTTGAGATGTTGGATCGAACTCTAGTATGGTCGAAGGGTAGCTTCTAGTTCGTCAGAAATTAAGCATGAGGTCGAAGTATGTTCGCATGTTGCTGTGGGAGTAATGCGTGTTGTAGTTGAAGTTTGTTCTAACATGCATTAGTCAATATTGCTAGGGTTATTAACATGTTGAATTGGGTCTTGCTTGTAAGCCCAATTGCTTAAGTTAGCTTATGCCCTAAGTTAGTTTGTAATGGATAATTGTTAAAAAGCCCATTAGGTTGGTGTGTTATTTTTCTTATAAATAGGATGTTAGTTTCTCAATCTTGGCATAAGAAAAAATAGGAATATAAAATCCTAATTTCAATAGAGAGAGGGGTTATTTTGTTATTCTTGTATATTTATAATCTTGTTCTAAGAGTAAGGAAAGAATATCAGTTTATAACCATTCTTTTTTGTTCCTTATTGTTTTACCTTGTTATCTTTATTAACCCTAACCCTTGTGTGTTTCTTGATCATAAAAAAATCGTTTATACTTTGTTTCAAGGTATCCAATTCACAACAAAATACTTTGTAAATATCATTAGGAACCAAATTATTACTTAGACTTAAAAGTTGTATTGCTTACTAACATAACCTATAATTTACTTTTTGCTATTGTTGATCATAAAATTATATAGCTCATATACAAAACACAAATCCAATATTATTAAAATTTAAAATTATTAAACATATACTTGTTATTCAAATCATTAGCTTAAATAATAATTTATAGTTTCTACTAAAATGACTCATAATTTCTAAATCAATGAGAATATTAAACACATTATGGTTCATTCTTTTATAATGTCATTTCATAATGCATGAAAAAAATAGCAAATAAAAGTTTCAGAAAGCAAACATTACAATTTCATAAAGTTTTCTAAATGGATTGACTTGCAGGAAGCAAGCATTACAATTTGTATAGGGATTAACTTTAAACCATTATTTGACACTGTCATTCACATTGTCATATACCGCATTGTTTCAATCGAAGTTTGGTTCTGATTAGTTTGTAATTTGTAAATGGTAATGGATGAAAATTCAAAAATTGCAGTAAATAAAGCACAAAAAAGCAGCCAACTTGTCATTCATCTAGAAATTAAGAGTTAGAACCACACATTGACCTATATACATTTTGAAATTACATACTTTTTGATTAAAACTTATGTGACATTGAGGAAAACAACCTCATTACGTCGTGATCGAAACTGTTAATACAGTCGTTTTGGTCGTCGAATCTGTTGTTGAAGTCGTCGTCGCACCATAGAAGTTGTGTGTGTGAAAAAGAAAACGAAAAGTTTGATGTGTTTTATAGCTTGGCTTGGTGAGTAAAAAGGAAAAAGAAAGGGTTTTATAGTTTTTTTATAAATAAGATGATTATTTTATAAGAGAATAAAATTTTAAAATATTTTTTCAATATTTTTAATAAACTCTTTTAATCTTTTTCATATATTTGAAAAAAAATAATCGATAAATTTACATTATTTAATATTTGAATTAATAGTTTCATTTTTCTCGTTCATATAATTTCCATTATATGAGAAAACAAAATTTGTTAAAATTGTATTAACTCACTACATATTTGATCCGTAGTTTTATTTTTCCCGTTTTATATAATTTTTACGATATAAAAAAACAAAGTTTATTAAGATTTTATTGACTCGTTACGTATAATATTATGTGTATGACATAGTTATACTCAAATATATATTAAAAGCAATATGGATGAATGTTTTATTGTCTAAATCTAACTGGTTGTATCCTGTATCATTTTAGAAATTAAAAAAAAAATCAAAATTATTAAGAAGAAATTTTAAAATTAATTATATTTTACACTTTTTCACATATTTGATAAATTTTTATTTTTTAATATTTAAATTAATAGTTTCATTTTTTTCGTTTCATATGATTTTTCGTTTTATAAAAAAAAATATTATTAAAATATTATTAATTTTGACTCAATCCATCTATCAAAGTTTAGTATAAACATATAAACTTAAATATATTAAAATTAAGATCATTATTTTTTTTCTTCCTATTTTACTTTCACCGTGTAATAAATAATATTATGTACCACCTTCTTAATATATATATATATATATATATATATATATATATATATATATATATATATATATATATATATATATATATATATATATATATATATATATATATATATTGATCGTACCTGACCAGAAGGGGATCGATTATCTGCCACGCGTCGTCGATCTGTGAGCTGCTCACTGAAGTGTTAAAGGGGAGGGGGCGTACTTGAAACACACTCTGATGCCAAAGTAAGCGACTAGCAGAGTGGAAGCAAGTACAGAGAGAGAGTAAGAGAGTTAAGTTACCTGACCCTCTAGTGAAGAGGGTATTTATAGTGAGCCCCCGACGCAGAGTCAACGGTTATCTAGCACTGGGCTGGGCTGCCAGGCCGAATGTTAGTAACTGCTAGGGCTGGTGTGGCGCTGTGAAGACCAGGACGTGGTCTTCGCCCTAGGGTAACTGTTCCGCACTATCCGGGAGGAGAAAGATCGAATCTCCAAGACGTGGGTAGTTACTTTATGACGTGCCCCTGCGTGAGAGACACGTGGAGAACGTGTGGGGAAGGCCCGAGGAGTTCCGGGCAGACAGAGGCCTGCTGGTCGGACGCGAGGGTCTTGCCCGTCCACGGGAGAAAAGGAGGTTGTCTAGCCTGACGTGGGGGTCATGCCCGGACAGCTGTTAGCGTGTGCCCGACGGGGAATGTAACACCCCATTTCTATACTCCCAAATAAACAAATAAATCATTTAACACGTATTAAAATTTCATCAGAGTATAAATAAAACATGGTATAAAAGAGGTATGTCACATCATCACGAAATTAACATACGACACCTGCTCGATAAAAGACATGCAACAGTGGGGTAGTTTCAACAGAGGAACTTCGTCCTTACACCCGCATTTCAATTATTAGAATTAACAGCGGAAAAGCTAAACATTGAATCACTTTAACATGTAATCGTATAAATACATATCATTCAGTTTGATTCACCACATCATTCATGTTTACATAAACATTTGTCATCAGATACATATACAAATGTATCACAAAAGAATGTTGTACAATCCTAACTACCCGGTGCTACATATCAGAGCTAACCGATCAAAAGAATGAAGCTATACTTCACAAAAGACTTCCAGCAAACCTAATCTGCAATGCCTCATAGAGCATTATAAAACAGCAGAAGGGTGAGAAATATTATCATAATAACCAATGCATATAAACATATATATATATATATATATATATATATATATATATATATATATATATATATATATATATATATATATATATATATATATATATATATATATATATAGCATAAAAATATACATTGCTTCGCATTCTCACGCATTTCATCATAATTCCCTCATATACACCTCAACGTACATATTCACAATTCGCATCATTGTTCATAAACATACACATTCATATTTCTTCCCCACCATTCGTCATAAAGTATATATATATATATATATATATATATATATATATATATATATATATATATATATATATATATATATATATATATATATATATATATATATATATATATATATATATATATATATATATATATATATATATATATATATATATATATATATATATATATATATATATATATATATATATATATATATATATATATATATATATATATATATATATATATATATATATATATATATATATATATATATATATATATATATATATATATATATATATATATATATATATATATATATATATATATATATATATATATATATATATATATATATATATATATATATATATATATATATATATATATATATATATATATATATATATATATATATATATATATATATATATATATATATATATATATATATATATAACAAAGCATATTTATCATTTCATATACCCACAATTCACATTAGTGTACATAACCATACACAATCATGTTTATTCACCAATTCATAACTCTCAATTCAACAATTCATGCACATATGCATATATTCAAACAACATTCATCTCTATGCCATGTGACTCAATACAACTCAATGCAACTCAATGCAACTCATCAATTCCTATTCAAAATTATGGGTACATCACTTATACCCCACTAGGAACAACATCATAGTCATTCTACCCCAGTGAACACCAACACTAGGAACAACATCATAGTCATTCTACCCCAGTGCATACGACTGTATCACGTATACTCCACTAGGAACAACATCTCAGTTATTCTACCCCAGGGAGCACCCCACCAGGAACAACATCTCAGTTATTCTACCCCGGTGATTATTCCACTAGGAACGACATCTTAGTCATTCTACCCCAGTGTATACGACCATGTCACTATACCTCACCAGGAACAACATTTGTCATTCTATCCTAGGGATTACTCCACTAGGAACAACATCATAGTCATTCTACCTCAGTGAGTACGAGTTTTGCACATACACATATTTCACCAAGGTATTCATACTTTCAACATCATCACCATATTTATCAAGCAATGCACACATATTCCCTAACATGTTCTCATGCATTCTTCACATACAATCGCATACAAACAATATGCATTCACAATATCGCGCCAATGGCAACGAACTCAATATCATGCATTTTTAATCAATTTAAACAATGCATATATTTGCCAAAAGGCCACATTTCACAATCGATTCCACAATCTAGGATTCACGCCATACGACTACCCACAACATATCACACAACAGCACGCAAACCATTCATTTCCGATAAGGATTGAACACAATCGAACCAAACAATCAACATTGGATGGAAACACAAGGAAATGAAAATGCTGTCACACTCGCTAGCTTGCTCTCCTAGCGAGTTTCTAGCGAGCACTCGCTACCTGTTCGCCTAGCGAACAAGCTCGCGAAGGCAAACAGAAGCTACTGTAAGGCTTCGTTACCTACTCGCTGCAACAAGGTCCTAGCGAATCCTTCGCTGCCTCACTCGCTACCAGCGAACAAGATCAAATACATTATGTCCAAGTCTGGGACCACTCGCTACGGAGAACACTCGCGACCTGCTCGCCTAGCGAAGGTGCTAGCGAACGTTTGCGATGTTCAAAACCCCAACTGTCTAAAACTCTCTGAAGCTCCCAAAATCACCCGATTAAATTCCAACAAGTTCCAGTAGTCTTAGCCTAACATTCCTCGACTAAACTACACAATTTATTCTAGATTTTAACCGTTAAAACCTTGATTCTACCGATTAAACTCATTTATGCCCTAGAATGGAAAATGGAGAAAAACATCCAAACAATCCAAACAATCCATACATAATCATACACATTGACAATATAATGATATTTCACACCCTTACCTTGATTAAATCAGAAGCTAGGAGTTGTTCTTGATGTTTCCAAGCTTTTTCCCTTCCTTCCTTCTCTTTTCTCCTCTTCTCCTTTCTTCCTCTTATCTTTCTCTTATGTTTCTATCTTTTCCTTTTCTTTCCACTTATCCTTATATTATTTTCCATTCTATTCTTTCCAAACATCCAATAATCCATTTCTCATAAAATATCTCAACTTAAAATTAAATACTTAATGTCTAAAATACCCTCCAATCTATTTTCCCCGAAACTCTCAAAATCGGTAAAATAGCTTAATATGCAAACATAACATATTAACACAAATTCCACAATTAAAATATTAATCACCCAAATCAATTAATTAATATAAATAATTAATTATCAAAAATTGGGTTGTTACAACTTTCCCCCACTTCAGGAATTTTCGTCTTTGAAAATGTTACCTGATCCATACAACTCTGGATACGACTATCACATTCCACTCTCTAATTCCCAAGAATATCATCAAGTTGATCTAAGTGAAAACACACTAAATCAACTCCAAAGTCTTTACCGAAAATACTCAACGGACCATTCAAACACACAAAGGAGTAATTACTGAACCCATAACAGGAGTATCAATAACCATACCACCACTCATAACAGACAACTAAAGATTCAATCTCTTAACACAATCAAAAGAAATAAAGGAATGTGTAGCTCCAGTATCAACTATAGCGACCAAAGGTATATCATTAATGAAGCACGTACCTCAGATCAATCGATCTTCACTAGCAGTCTCCGATCCCGATAAAGCAAACACTTTCCCGTTCCCTTGAGTCTTCTTTGGCTTGTTACACTTGGTACTAATGTGCCCTTGCTCACCACAGTTGTAGCAAGTCACATTCGCACCGCTTTTGCACTCGAAAGCCTTGTGGTCTAGCTTGCCACACTTGAAACATTCCTGCCCAACGCTTTTGCACTCAGGAGCACGATGTCCTTCTTTACCACATTGATAACACTTCACCGAAGTAGGAGTTCCTCCCCCACTCGGCTTCTTCCCATCTTCAGCTTTTTGTTTCCCCTTATCAGCAGGAGTCACATACGGCTTTTCTCTGAATTGACCTTTTCCTTTCTTATCTTTTAAACTTTTATAGTGGGCAGATCTAGCTCTACTATCTTCATAAAAAATCCTGCTTTTGTTCACCAACTCAGAAAATCGCCTAATTTCCTGATAACCAACGGCTTGCTTGACTTCAGGCCTTAAACCATTCACAAACTTAAGACACTTGGATCTCTCAGCATTAGCAGTGTCGTAATGAGGACAAAACTTAATCAGTTCCTCAAATCTTGCGGCATACTCGGCCACAGTTGAGTTACCCTGCTTCAGCTCAAGGAATTCAATTTCCTTCTTACCACGCACATCTTCTGGAAAATACTTCTCCAGAAATGCCTCTCTAAAAACATCCCAAGTAACCACAATCTCATCCTCCTCAAACCTTTGGCGAGTGTTACTCCACTAGTCCTCAGCTTCCTCTTCAAGCATATGAGTGCCAAACTGCACCCTCTGCGCATCCGAACAATTCATGACTCGAAATATAATCTCGATTGCTTTCAGCCATACCTATGCTTTGTCTGGTTCATGAGTTCCCTTGAAAATCGGTGGATTGTTCCTTTGGAACCTTCCCAAAGCACAAAACTCGTCATCAGCATTTCTTCCAACATTCGCGTTGGCTTGTGGATTCTGCCCAATCGCTGCAGCCAACATCGCCAAAGCCTCAGCAATCGCTTCATCATTCCTGCTTGCAACCATTGTTCTTGATTCCCACAACAAATCCTCGTTAGAACAACCATACTA